>CM039612.1:10848280-10886614 GCA_022457205.1 Saccharum spontaneum
AAACTGTGCACTAATGGTTGTGCAAATATTTCTTGCCCGTTGTTCATTCACACTACGGGTTGCCTTTTGTAACTCACACATGGGAGTTGAAAAAAAAATTGTATGAGATAGTTTAGCTTGTGTAGAAACCAGGAAAGATTTGCATGTTCCAAACTCAGCAATGCTGAAAGGCTCCCCTAAACAAGCATGAATTCAGGATAAAAGGATCACGGAGTGCTTTTAAAATTTAAATTGCAGTGACCATCAATAAACTTTGCTTGCAGATTCAATATGTGAACTGATACTCGCTCAAATCCCCTAGACCCTAGCGGTAAGAAGATAAAATAAAAACATTCATCTATAGGTGAACCCGCAGGAACACGCAAGCATCGGAGATCTATGCGACCGTGTCGAAGCAGGGGAGGGATGGAGGCAGGGCGCACCTGCAGCGGAACGACGGCGAGGCTGCCCGGAGGAGGCCCTGGATAGCCCACTGTGAGAGCCAAGGGTAAGAAGAAGAAGAAGACTGAATGTTTTCCGACAATAGAAGAGAAGGCGGCTGATAGTGGCTAAGTCTAAATGGGCCGTGCTCTAGTTCTTTCTTTTGATTAGTGGGCTTAAGCCTTTGGGCTTTGCTGTAAGGCTGTGAAGTTGGGGAAGTATATAACCCCATGTAACGGATTGTGATGGCAAGGAATAACAGAAATCCCGAACCTGAACTCTGAAACGCGTGTTCTTCTGAACTTCCCATTGCTTTCTTGCTGTTCTTCCCAGATTCCTTGCTGAATCCTATCCCTAACTCTATCCACTCCAATTATCAGTTACGTTCTTGATCCGGAACGTAACACCCACCACGGCTGGCTGGCCGCCGCTGCCTCCGGCGGCTCTGGGAGCGTCTGGAAGGCGACGCCCAGGCGAAGGCGAGGCAGGTTCGGTTTCGGTTCGGGGGCGGCGAGGCAACGGTGAGGAAGCAGGAGCTTTGACTGTCCATCTGATGCGAGGAGGTGGATGTTGAGCTGTCAGATCTGACGGCTGAACGGGGGTGGTGAAAATACAAAATGCTTTTGAAAACAAACATCACGTTAAATCCGGCAAAACTGTGGTGGGCCAAATATTTCCATCATATAAGGGTCTACTCGGTTGCACTCTTTGTGGCACTGTTGCTGCAAAATAGTATAGAACAAAAGGTGAGCAGGCTGTAAGACTTCAAATAATTTAGGGCATGCCTAGCGCACGTCCAGCGTGAAGCGTGCGTCCAGATGCCCGCTCAGTCCGCCTTCGCCCTCGCCCCACGCACGGAGGAGCACGCCCCCTCGAACGCTGCACCCCTGTCTGCCAGCCCCAGAACCCCCGTCCACTAGCCCTCCAGTGCGCTGCGCGCCCCCAACTCGCCCTGCAGCCCGCCGCGTCCACATTCGCACCGCCCCACGCACGCGACAAGCACGCCCTCAGCGCCCCCGTTCGAACAACATAAAACACTTGCAACTTGCACATATGGAACAACTTGCTGCAATATAAGACTAAAACATTTGGAACATATTATTGCAATATTTGTGTGAAGCATATGAAACATCCTGAAACATTTGGAACATATTATTGCAACATTTGTGTGAAGGAAAAAGTCTAGATCACCCCCTGAAGTATGGGGTGGTGTCTAATTTACCCCATCAAGTATGAAACGGTCTAATTTACCCCCTCAACTTTTCAAAACCGTCTACTTTACCCCCTGGGACAGTTTTGGTCTAGATCACCCCCTGAAGTATGGGGTGGTGTCTAATTTACCCCCTCAAGTATGAAACGGTCTAATTTACCCCCTGAACTTTTCAAAACCGTCTACTTTACCCCCTGGGACAGTTTTGGACGGCGGATTGCTACAGTAACCATGGTTTTGCTACAGTAACCGAATCTTTAAAAAATCATAGTAAATCACAAAAAAATCATAAAATGGAAAAAATCCAATTTGTTGGACTCCACGTGAGTAGATCTACACAATGAACATATAATATGGTGTGCTTTAGTACAAAGGTTTTTGTTGTAGCTTTAAATTTATTGGAAAATCCTAATAAATTTAAAGCTATAGCAAAAACTTTGTATTAAAGCATACCATATTATATGTTTATTGTGTAGATCTACTCACGTGGAGTCTAAGAGAATTAGATTTTTAATTTTACGATTTTTCTGTGATTTACTATGATTTTTTAAAGATTCGGTTACTGTAGCAAAACCATGGTTACTGTAGCAAACCGTCGTCCAAAACTGCCCCAGGGGGTAAAGTAGACGGTTTTAGAAAGTTCAGGGGGTAAATTAGATCGTTTCATACTTGAGGGGGTAAATTAGACACCACCCCATACTTCAGGGGGTGATCTAGACTTTTTCCTTTGTGTGAAGTATATGAAACATCCAGATCAGAACGATTGCAACATACGTCTAGAAACAGATGAAACATTTTGAACAAATGCTTGCAACATGCCTATGAAACACTCGCAACATATGCAACATCCCCCGATCTACTTTTACAACATCAAGATGAAACAATTGCAACATACTTCTGAAACGTCAGAAACACTTTTTTCCACAACGGCAAAGCCGAATTTCATTACTCGAAAGCAACGAAATTACAAGAGTTTATAAACCATAAAAACAAGAGTAAAAGCAGCATTCACGAGAGAACAGCCCCCTTGTCTGAACACAGAGGGTTCAAACCAATGGGCAAGACAGAACTTACGTAACCACGCTAAAGGGCTAGCAGCTAGCATATTGTCCCCACGCTCGCTTACTAATAGATCAGGACACTACGAATTATTACATGCCCTTCATGGCAAAACAATCTTCCTTAAGACTAACCACACACTATCGGCAAAACCAAAAGAACACTATGCATGATGCTCATCAGACAATCGCCATCCGGTTGTCACATCCCTCCATTTGCACTTGGTGATGGAAATGTATCGCCGTCCTCTTGAGAGCTTCCGCACCTTGCTCCATCTGCTCCGCAACTGGACCTTTCTGAAGACCTGCCCAGTATATTAGTGTGGAACATATTAGGCAAATAATTTCAGTCGGAGATTTAATCCGTTTTCCTTCAAAACAAACACCGTTTCTCGTCTTCCAAACCGACCAACAAACAGCTGCCAATCCAACAAAGAACACCTATTTTCCATTCGGTAAAAACCGGTTGATCCACACCCAGTACTGCGTAAACGAGTTTGGCCTAATAGTTGCTCCAAAACTGAATGCTATGATACTCCAGACATATTTGACAACAGGACACTCAAACATTAAGTGTTTAACTGATTCTGCTTCTTGACAAAATACACACGCAGGACTACCCTTCCACTTTCTTTTGAGTAAGTTGTCTTTGGTGAGAATAGAATCCTGAAGTGTCAACCACATGAAAATCTTGATTTTAAGAGGCAGCTTCGCATTCCAAAGCTGCTTATTATCTTCCCCATCACCATTTCCAAACGTATGCTTATATAAAGATTTCACAGAAAATTTTCCAGATTTCTCCCATTTCCAAATCGCTCTGTTAGCTTGTTCATCGCATTTGTATTTAAAAAGTATATTATGTAAATCCCGCAGCTGGTTTTGCAGCTCTTCAGACAACCATCTTCTAAAATGAGGTCTCCATTTTATATGGCAGATAGTAGCTACATAACACTTCTGGTCAAAACAAATTTCAAACAAATTAGGGAATCTATCTTTCAGGGATAGAGATCCACACCAACTGTCATTCCAGAAATCAACATTCTTGCCATTACCAAGTCTTATGACTCTTCCACTGGTATAATAGTGTTTAATTTTGATCAAATCATTCCACACAGGGGAATTAGAAGCTTTGTAGTTAAGTTGAGCTATCCATCTGTTTTTCATGTATTTATGCCTGACAATTTCTTGTCAAATTCCCTCCTCATTTTCTAATTTCCACCACCACCTACACAATAGGCTTATATTCATTCTCCTCAATGTCTTTAACCGAATTTTGTTGTCAATCATTACTGTCCAGGCAACTAGGCAAAGGCAAGTGTAGAGCATTGATGCTCATTGGCCGCATTATATAGGTAGCTCACCCCCGTCGCGTCTCCCTAAGTCGTCGAGGTAGGACTAATCACCTCGCACGGTGTTGTATGATTGCATGGCTGCATCTGGCTTCACGCGGTGCTGTTGTTGCATTGTATGTGATTGGGCCGACCAAAAGAGAGAGAGAGAGCTAGATGGGCCAGGCGTTGTTGCTATCCTTTCTGGTCTAGTACCGATGGCATCTCAAATTTTCCTCTTTTTTCTTTTTTTCTTTTCTTTTTTTCTCTTGTCAAAGAAACCAAATTGATAAGTCTGCTCTCCTGTACTCGAAATTTGCCACAATGACACTTGTTAATTGTTATGCATTGTGGATCGGTATTCCGTATTGAATTTTCGTATACCGACCATGTTCGACATAATTTTGCTCGAATGGGTTTGTTTTCGAAATTCTCGATATTCCGTAAGTTCGCGTTCGTTTTCGTGTCCAGCTTTACCGTTTTAGCTTTCGTTTTCGTATTCAAATATAAAAGTAGAAAATGGTTGAGGAGTTTTCCGACCGTTTTCAACCTTAGTGGCGGGGTAAACAGATAAGGGAAGGGGGCTAGGTCACGCCTGAGCAGGCCGCGTTGGGTCGGCCCGCTCACGCTGCTGGGCCGAGCAGGTCACTCTAGGTCTGAAATCTTTTTCCTTTTTCCAGTATTTTGTTAATTTCCAGAAATGAACAATTATGCTGATTTTTGTTCAATTCATAAGTAAATAGTGGAACATGCTAAATTCATGAAACTTTATGGGTGTGCCTTAATTGATGATATCAAGCTCCACAAAAAGTTTCGTAATGTTTTGATAATGTTTAATTATGTGCTTAAGTATGTGCCTTTTTAATTAATTAATAAATGCTAAGTTAAATAGGATAATCCCTAAAATGAATTGAGTGGGTTTGGGATTGTTTTTAGACCATGGAACATTTAACCCCACTGTTCCTTGGCAACTTAATTAAATATGCTTTCTATCATATTGTTGTATATATTAAGTAAATGGTTTACTTAAATGGTTAATTAATAGATGCATGTAAATGAACCTTGATTGTTCCTTTGTGTGTAATAGTTGAAATAAATGGTTATTATTTGGAGATTCTTTCATGATTAATATTGTGATCACTGTTAGGTTATGCCTTCCATGATAGACAACTAATTAACTTAATAGTTAATTAACTAAAATGCTTTGTAAGATGATAACCCTAGTTCTTTGGTGAAGAAAAGTTGTACTCAACTTTCTTAACTTTAAGAGAGTTCTATCATGCAGTACACGCCTTGTTCATCATCATGCATCATATCATGCATTCCATCTTGTTAAGAAAAGCATCATTTATTACGTGTAGTTTGTACGAGAGTGAGAAGGCTCGTGTTGATCAAGTCTCGGAGTAGGTCCATCCACCAGAGGTGTTGGGGTCTATTGGATCTCTCTAAGAAAACTAACCTTCTCTGCAACGAAGGCAAGCCCCGGTGCATTACACCATTCTATAGCTTTTACAAATATTTATTACACTTTAAGTCTTGTGAGATGTGCATTAAGTAATTAAGGGTTGATCTATACCGTTGTTGCATGATTACCTTGATATCCATATATCCCCACTTATACCCTGTTAGTATGAAAAGGTTGTACCTCTTATGCTTAGTAATGCTTAGACTACGTTGGAAGTCGAACGATGGTTTCATCGTTCGAGAGTAACAGTTTCACCTTACTCTTCTCAACTCTGTTTATGGGTTGTGAATACCATGATGTTAATAATGTTAAATTGAGACCGGGCGGGTGGTTACACCACAGCTGGCTTGTATCGAGAATGGAGTCTCAATGTAGTGCCTCCGTCTGTGTCGATTGAGGACCGATCGTTGTAGGCCCGCTTGTGATCGTGACTTGTAGTACTGGCCGCATACTCCGGTAAGCCTAATACTTTGGCTATTCCATTATGAGAAAGGACAACCGCGCACTGGAAGTGGAGAGATGGTGAGGGTAGCATGTACACATCTGGTGAATCCGCCAGGAGCGGCGCTAGGAGGTGGAGTACTGTGCTCTCAGGTAGCGCTGGACCCATTCTCGTTTTGGAGGATCCAAGTGAGGGTTGATATATGTATGTTCCTGATCTGCATATGTCGTGTGGTAAGGAAACCTCAGCTGGGCCAAATTGATACGAATCGTCGTTTGCTCCACGGTAACAGGAGACACGATCAACTGACCTGCATTGTAGTTAATCAATGAAACATGGATGCTGATGGATAAGAGATGATAAGAGTTGAACCTAAGCTTTGATGATTAAAAAAGTGATTGATTTAGCCCAGGTGCTAATTGGATACTGATAATAACTTAATACACAGCTAAAAGATTGAAAGTAAGGATTCAGTTGTAGTAAGCTTTTCTACAAAAGTTACTTCTTGCTTCTGCCTTACCTTTTAGCCAACATATCCTTAGAGTCTTTTCTTTAGTCAGGTAAGACTTGTTAAGTACCCTTAAGTACTGAGGGTTTGTTAACCCCTGTTGCATGATCTGACTTGAGCAGCATAGTGAGGTCACGTGGTGGGCTCGACGTGGTCTGGCTACTTCTTCTACCTTAGATGTTTCTTTCTCGGATGCTTCCGTTGTCTACTCATCTTTTGGAGCTTAGGTTAAAGTTTAACTTCTACAAGTTTTGTAAACTAATGTTATATTATTCCACACTCCGATGTAAGATATTTTATATCAAATGTTGTAATGTGGTAACAACTCCTTTGTTGATCCTGTATGAGTTGTAAAACGTGGATGATTCGGGTTTCCCCGAGGACACCCGACATACTACCGAAGTTGTCTGGCTTATATGTGCTGTCTCAGAGGTCTGAAAGACAATGGTAGGCACATATGGGCCATATAATTCAGGTGGTTCTGCCACAGTGGCAGAGTGAGCGGTCGGGGCGCAGGATGGGGCGCACGGTGGCGGCGTAAGGCAGCCAGGCGCACGCGGGGGCGTGCGAGGATGGCCACAGCAGCCAGTGGAATGGGACGAGCAGGATTTTTTTTTGGAGGAGTGAGTCGCGTGGGGTGGGATGAGGGAGTGGGATGACCACAGCACAGTGGAGTGAGTCGTGTGGCGTCTGTATGGGGGCGGACGCCCTTGACAAAGCATTGTCGAATAATTTATTACAGGATCGAAAAATACTCCATTTGTCCAAAAAAGAATACCATTTTTAGTTATCAAGGAGCCAAATAATTTTAAATTTGACTAAATTCATACAAAAGATTACAAACATCCACGATACCGAATAAGTTTGATTAGATTGATTATGAAATATATTTTTATTGTAAATCTAATTTGAGATATAAATGTTGATATTTTTTTTAGAAAAACCTTGGCCAACCTTAAAAAACTTTGACTTATCTAAAACCAGGAATTGTATTTGTGTGTGTGTGTGGGGTGGGGGGTGGGGGGGGGGGGGAGCCGATGAGCTGACTTGTGTATCACCAATTCACCATGCATGCAGGAAATCGTAGACTTGCGTTTGTGCGAAGGATCGGGGAGGACGGTTGGCGAGATACGGGTGACCCCTGGGCCCTGGCCCTGCTCGTGAGATGGTGGGCGCCGCAGGCAGTACTCAGTCAGGACAGGCGGCACACACCACAGACTTTTCTTTTCCTTTTTTTAATTCCGGTGGGCCGCAGCTGCTACAGATAGCCCACGTTTCCATCGTGCGGTGCCGCATGCGCTGCCCGATGGATACTGCTGCCTCTGACCGCGTCAGGCTTCTAGAAGAGCGCCACCGACAGAACCTTGGCCCTTGCGTTTGTACTACTGTATAGTATGCACGGCGGAGTAGCACAGTCGTGTGTGTGTGTATGATATGCCTTTCTAGATAGATGGCTGCCTGCACGCATGCAAAATTGCAAACGCATGCAGAGCGTCCAGATCTGGCCGAGATAGTAGTTTTCTACAAGGCATCGAAAAGGATCGGAGGTGATGGAGAAAATGCGTGGACGAAACCATATATATGCATGTAGACCGAGATAACGTAGAAGGTCAAAAAGGCCGTATATGAAGCAAAACAGTGCCGGACAAGCGTACTGCTATATATATGCCTGCTGCCTACTTTTAGTAACTCGGGCTGCTTTTTCATGTACCTTTTGCGACGAAGACGCTAGCTACAGTCACTGCAGATATCGATTTATCTCACACGTCATGTTCTGTTAAGATAACACCTTTGGTGCTTGTCCATTTTTCTTTTTTTAAAAAAAAGGTGATCCATTTGTCAAATGATAAAATAAAACTCTACTTACGGGCGCTGAAGACGTGAACACACACACACCAAAAAAAGCTTTCCTTATCATTTGTTTTTTATTTTGAGTATATTTTTTTTTCTTATTCACGTCAAATTTCCTTTCTTTTGTGATTCTGAGTTATTGCGCTGCACCTCCACTGCCCAGTCTGCCGAGCTTCTACCCCTGTTGCACATCGCAACCATATTGTCCCGCCATCAGCAATGGAGCTCCACGCTATCCCCAGGTGGTTTTTCGAGGCTTGCCTTGTGCTAGTTTTCGCTGCCAAATATGTTAAGGTCGTCCAAGATG
This sequence comes from Saccharum spontaneum, assembly GCA_022457205.1. Taxonomy (NCBI): domain Eukaryota; kingdom Viridiplantae; phylum Streptophyta; class Magnoliopsida; order Poales; family Poaceae; genus Saccharum; species Saccharum spontaneum. Next base: position 10,856,870 of record CM039612.1, read on the forward strand.
CTAGATCACGTGTGCCCTTTCAAGATCTCTGGGACTTCCAATCTTACCGCTTCCCTAGTCATGTTTTCCAATCGCCTCAGCATTGTGTGCTTTGCGCCAATGTTGCAAGTAACGGTCTAGATCCTTCTACATGCCTTCGTGCACAATGCCTGCCTAACTACCCATCAATAACCTTTGAGAGTTACTACTAGTCTTAGCTACAACTGAAGCTCACCGAGAGACAACTCCCCTAAGATGTGATAACCACCTGCATGCAGACAACCCTTGGTGGCAGACAACTCCCCTAAGACGCGACTACCCCTCTCCGTGCGGACAACCTGCTCGAAACAAAGAATATATGTGTATCTTTTCCACCTGACAAACGCCTCCACCTCCTTTCCCCTTTTGCTCCACGTGCCACAAATTGACATGTCCTCGGCTAGGTACACCATCAACGTGATGTGCCCCCAACTCCTCTCCTGAGCCTAATGACATCATTACTGCCCCTCCTCTACCATGTCTTTCCTCCAATCAGCTTTACGACGGCGATAAGGACGTCCTCCTCCTCGTCCACCAGGTCCCACTCCAGGACGTCGCCGTCCTCACCGGCTTCCCCGCCCTCGGCACCCCGGCCCCGCTCCCGCCCCAGTGGCGCCCCGACGAGACCGCCCTCAAAGGCGTCCGCCTCGGCTTCAACCGCAGCGCCTGCAAGAAGGCGCACCACTGCTTGGGTCAAAAGCACTTCCTCGCCGACGACAGCGCCGACCCCAACGATGGCGAGACGGGGAGGGAGGCAGGCGGCGGCGCTCGGCGGGAAGAAGGGAGGCGGGCGGCTCGGCGCTCGACGAGGAGGGGGGCCGGCGGCGCTCAGCGGGGAAGGAGGCGGGCGGCGCTCGGCAGGGAGGGAGGCCGCCAAAGCTCGGCAGGGAGGAAGGCGGGTGGCGCTCGGTTGGGGCCCCTCTTTTTGCGTTCGCTGTTGGAGTTCAACTGTTTTGGGTGCGCTCTTCTTTTGCTGTACGAGACCCAAAATGTGAAATAGGTCTGGTGTTTGCGTCCACTCTTTTGGAGATAGTCTCACCACCAGACTCCCCAACCATGGCTTTGACCTTCTCGGCTTCGCCGAGTCGGAGAAGCTGCGCGATCTGGAGGAGCGTCTTCTCCCACGGCTGGAGCTGATGCGGCAGTAGGCGGAGAGGATCCCTCCTGGCCAGCGGGTCGTGTGGAGCAGTGGGCGACGAGGCTCAAGTCCGCCTTCTACGACGCCGAGGACATCCTTGACGTTGCCGACTATCACCGCCTCGAGAAGCAGATTGCAAGTCCCCAGCTATAGTAGAATTGAAATTCCAGATTTTATAATCAAAACTTTCTGAAAATCAATCTAGGGATAGAATAAGCGAGGATGCACCTGGCCACTTTTTTATAAAAAAAAACTAAGAGTACTCCAAAAGTATTTCTTAATCACCGTTTAGAGTCATTTGAATGAAAATAATTCTTTATATCTCTTTACCTTCCAAAAACTTTTCTACATTTTGTGCACGCTCTAGAGAGCCAATCTCACTCCCCATAGCGAGAAATCCAAAATAGATAATACAGTATTTTACCAATTAAAGAACCTGTCGGGGGGTACTAAAATTTCTATTATTATCAACAAGGATATAGAGAAGCTTTTGAATTTGTTCTAAGGTACTAGCTCTGAGTGTGTAGCACAAACAGAGCTTTTTCTTTTCATAACTAAGGAGAATATGCTGCTGTAATAGAGAATATTTTCCAGTTCAAACTTTTAGGCCCTTCGATCTTTCCACGCACGCCAACAACTACAACTAGCCTGCACACTATTGACTCGTTTGTGGAAGGACTTATAGGACGAATAAAAGCTACTAGCTCGTTTGGACCCCCCCCCCCCTGCAACTTCAAATGAAACTGGATAGCTGGCAACTGGTACATCAATTGGATGACAGAGAACTCTTTCTACAATAGAAAGGGAAAGAATAATCAGATGATGCACCTAGCCACTGTTCCATAACTTTTTCCGGACTCTAGTTTACCAATACCATAGCATCCAAATGTCACCTAATAATTGTCAGTGTTTAACATTTCAATCTTGCCATGCAGGTAATATCTCAATCTGGAACCAAGTCAGCTATAAACCGTGTGAAACAAATCACCTCTGGGAAAAACAGAAAACTGAAGAATGCTCTAAAGAAGTTGGAAGATATAGTTGAAGAAGGGTCTCAGCTTTTGACACCACTGGTTAGCACCATTACTAGTGGTAGCAGTAGCAATGACATATCAGATCCTGCAAACAGAATGGCCAAGACAACAACTACTTCATCTGCCACGGGTTTCATAATTGGTAGGGACAATGAACGTGATGACATCATAAGGATGCTCCACGAAACAAGTGTTGCGATCCAAGCTCCAGTAACAGCAAGTGTTATTCAGTGATTGGTATCTATGGTATCACCGGTTCTGGGAAGACAACACTAGCACAACATGTCTGTACATATGAACGAACACAGAACTATTCAGGTCAATCAGAATTTCAATGTGCATGAAATTTATCGTGAGATGCTTGAGGCAGCTTTAGGGGAGCCATGTCATGACTTCAGTAATCTTGACACCCAACAGATGAAGTTAGAGGCAGCACTGAGAGGCAAAAAGTTCCTGCTGGTCTTGGATGATGTATGGACTGGGAAGGATGTGAATGATGAATACAAACTGGATCAGCTATGTTCTCCACTGAAGATCGGGGCTACAGGGAGTAAGGTCCTGATCACAACTCGATTCGCCGATGCAGCTAAGTATCTAGGTTGCCATAGCCCTATGCAAATATTTGACTTGAACAAGGTGGAGTTTTTCAACCCTTTTATGCATTATGCACTACACGATGCAAATCTTGGTGACGAAGAATCAGAAACTTTTAAGATGATTGGAGGACGGATTGCAAAAAAATTGAAGAGGTCGCCATTAGCAGCAAGAGTAGTAGGAGCATGGCTACGGAAACAATTAAAAGCTATCATCTGGAGAAGAGTTGAAGATCATGACTTGTTGACAGATACCATGGGAGCTCTATGGTGGAGCTATCAATACCTTGATGAGCATGTTAGGCGGTGCTTCACATACTGCAGCTTATTTCCCCAAGGATACAAGTTTGAACGTGCAGAGTTAATTGACTTGTGGATGGCAGAAGGCTTCATAAAAAGTACAGGTAGTGTTGAGCAAATGGAATATATAGCACAAGGCTACCTTGATGAACTGGTGTCATGCTCATATCTGCAAACAAGAAAATACTTAGATGGCACCAGTGAGAGTGAGTGGGTTACTACTCATGATCTTCTTCATGAATTAGCTACCATGGTTGCTGGAAATGATTGTACCAGAGTTGTTGGCAGTGAGATGAAACAATTCCGTCCTGATGTCCGCCATCTTTTTGTCATGTTGAATGATCCAATGGAGTTTACTGAGCAGATTTGCAAACTAAAAAATTTACAAACACTTATTATTACTAGCATTGATGAACAACAAACAATAACCATAGAAGAACTTGAGAGAATGTTGAAGAAGTTGAAGAAGCTGCGTGTGGTGCAAGTGCCTCTACAAGGCAACATGGTGATGATCCCTACCTTTATTGGTGACTTAAAACATCTACGCTGTCTCACCATTAACAGCTACAGGTTGGATAACGTACATTTGCCAAGAAATTTTGATAAACTGGATCATTTGCAGACCTTAGAGCTCCGGTATGAATGTGTTTTTAATTTCTCCAACGTGAAGAACATGGGCCACCTGATAAGCTTGAGGCGTGTAATAAACTCCCGATATCATTTATTTAGCCCCTCTAAGGTTTCATGTTTTCGTGGGGCTGGGGAGATGAAATCGCTTCGAGAATTGAGTGACTTTAGAGTGAGGAAGGAGGAGGGGTATGAGTTGCAGCAGCTGGAGAGACTAAATCACCTTTGTGGCAGCCTGAGAATCAGTGGCCTTGAAAATGTGGAAAGCAAGGAGAGAGCACTAGAAGCCAAGCTATGTGACAAGAAGTACCTGACAACATTGTCACTTGCATGGTCACAGACGTCTAGTCAACAGCCACACCTTTTTTTTTTGATGGAACTCAACAGCCAGACCTTGAAACGGAGGTAATTGAGGGCCTCTGCCCACCGTCACAGCTCACAGAGCTAGGAATATATGGCTACAGCGGATGGAAGTGCCCAAGCTGGTTGGCACAAAAGTTTAGTAGCCAACGACGCCTAGAACTTGAGTATTGTTTTAACCTTAAAACTCTCCCTGATATCTGTGAGCTTTTCATTCACCTTGACGAGCTTAGACTTGTTGTTCTTCGCAAGCTAAAGAAATTGCCAAGACTTCCAGGTAACCTGAAGAGCCTAGACATTCAGATGTGCGAGGCCCTAGTTGAGACATGTGTTGAAGATGTGAAGCTGATGAGCTCACTTTTCAACAAACGAGTGTCTCAAATTGAGCCATCCTTGCAGATTACAACACATCCTGAGGAGATACATAGGTTCGCTCAAGAACAGCCTGAAAGGTTTGACGCAATCTTGCGCAGTATTTTCGGAAGCACATGTGCTAGTTTTCCTACTAGGCTTATCCGAGGCCAGATAACGGAGGAAGATTACTCCCAATTTCTGTGTCCTGCATCATTAGATTCCCTCATTATCTCATATTGTGCCATCACTGACACCGTCCTCCATAACTGGTGGAGACGCTCTACATCCCTAACTTGGTTGACCTTATAGTGTCATCCCTTTTTGAGAGCAATCCCTCGTCAGGTGATGATGCCTCTATCTATGGTTCGGACTCTCATAATCCATGATTGTGTCCAATTTAATTGTTTTCAAGGCCTAAATTATTTCATCAGCCTGCGAAATCTCATGATCGTGAAGTGTCCCAACCTTATTATGACCCTTGCAGAGGCGGAAAAGGTGCAGTGTCATGATTGGATCGCTGTTGACGACATACCCATTGTGCCACACCTGCTGTCAAGAGGAGGCTTCTCATCACTAAGGGGGCTTCGTATTATGGAATCGAATGAGCTGAGGGAAGAAGAAATCATGCAACAGTTTCCTTCTCTAACATCCCTTATCTTTGATTGGTGCAAGTGGAACAGCTTGCCGGAGAATTTGGGGACCCTACCACAGCTACAGCGATTGTTTTTGCGGCAGTGTCCAAATGTTCGGTCACTTCCAACTCTGCCCGTATCTCTACAGTCTTTTACACTTCGTTACTGTAATAAGTCATTCATGAAGAGCTGCCAAATGGCTGGAGATCCAAACTGGCAAAAGATTGCTCATGTCCGTACAAAAGAATTTATCCAGACTGGTGATACACGTTCTCTCTGAACCTTTCAGGACTTTAGCCGAGAACCAGAGCTTGACATTGGTTAAGAAAGTTGCAGAAGCTTGCCTTTGCCTGTTGTGCAATCTGTTTGGTACTATCTCGCAGGATGTACTGTAATAATATTTACTATATGTTGATTTGTTTACATAAAGAATTGTGTTGTGCATTGGAGAATTGTTCAGAGACTGACAAGAAACTGCCTCTAATGGTTTGCCTTTTGTAACTCACACATGGGAGTTCAAAAATTTTGTATGAAATACTCCTAGTTTAGCTTGTGTGAAACCAGGAAAGATTTGCATGTTCTAAACTCAGCAATTGTGAAAGGCTCCCCTAAACAAGCATGAATGCATGATAAAAGGATCACGAATTGCTTTTAGAAGTGACCATCAATAAACTTTGCTTGCAGATTAAATATGTGAACTGATACTCGCTCATATACCCCAGACCCTAGCAGTAAGAAGAAGAAAAATAAAAACATTCTATCTATGTCTATTGTATAGGTGAACACGCAAGTGTCGGAGATCTCAGCGACCGTGTCCAAGGAGGGGAGGGATCGGGCCAGGGCGCACCTGCAGCAGAACGACGGCGAGGCTGCCCGTAGGAGGCCCCGGAGAGCCCACACGGCTGGTTGATCGCCGCTGCCGCCGGCGGCTCTGGGCGCGTCTGGAAGGCGACGCCCCGGCAAAGCCGAGGCGGGTTTCGGTTCGGCGGTGGCTAGGCAACAACGGGTGAGGAAGCAGAAGCTTTGACTGGCCGTCTGATGCGAGGTGGCGGGCGTTGTTGAGCCGTCAGATCTGACGACTGAACGGGGTGGTGGAAATACAAAATTGCTTGAAAACAAACATAAGTAAAATTCTACTCCCTCCGTTCCAAATTTTAAGGTATTCCAAAAATCTTAGAAAGTCAAAATATCTTAAATTTGACCAAAATTATAGAGAAAATTACAAAAATTTATAACATCAAATAGATACGCTATGAAAATATAATTACTGAAGAATCTAATGATACTTAATTGGTGTCATAAATATTATTATCTTATCATATAAATTTGATCAAACTTGAGATCATTTGACTCTCCAAGATTCTTAGAATGTCTTATAATTTGGGATGGAGGGAGTAGAAAACAATGGTGTGGGTCTACTCGGTGGCACTCTTTGCGGCACTATAACGTAGAACAGACTAACAAGAGGTGAGCGGGTTGTAAGACTTTGAAATAATTTATTACATGATCAAACAAATGCTCTCTGTGCTAAAAGAATGCAATTTTCATTTGTCGCGGAGTTAAACAATTTTAAATTTAGCCAGATCTGTACAAAATACTACAAACATTATGATACCGAATAAGTTTTGTTAGATTGATTATGGAATATATTTTCATAATAAATCTAGTTTGAGATATAATGTTGATAATTTTTAAGAAAAAACTTAGTCAACCTTAAAAAGGTTTGACTTATCTTAAAACCTAGAATTGTATTTGGGTTGGGGGATGAAGCAGTAGAATTGCATGTTCGAAAGAATGATAGAAAGTGCAATTTGACAGACACACCAACACAAACTGTGGGGGGCTCTATGGTTGGCTGCATATGCTTGGGGTACAAGTTTCTGGTGTTTGGTTGCCTGTACTATCTTGTAGGCCTGGCTCGCGGGATGCAGTCGCTTACTCGGCTAATGATGTTATCAGTGTATATTAGTAAATATCAAGTGATACTAATATGTCTTAAAGATGTTTGAAGACATAATAATTAGATAAAATAAGAACTTTAAGAGTGTGCTTGTACAAAATAAAAATCATAATCATGACCTTGTATTACTTTTATCCCATGCAACATTCATACAGGCAACCAAACAGCATATCTTCTCAGCCAAGCTGAATAGGTATCAATCGAACATGATAGTGTTGCATGTGCAGCTTGTCCCATGAAAACCTGGCCCTCAGATACGAGCTAGGCTCTACTCGTACTTGAACCAATCACAACCATGGATGAACAAAGGTGGAGGGAAGGAGGGGGAGGGCCAAATACTCCCTAATGTGCTTAAATCAATTTGGACACCCCAGTGGCGGAAGAGGGGGGTCATGCCGCCCCCCCCCCCCCCCCCCCCCCGCCATAGTGATTTTTTTAACATCCCTACAAAAATTTTAATTTACAGCACACCAAAGCATTAATTCACCTATTTTTTTACCATAAGAGTGTATTTTCGTTATGCATACTAATTACATGTGTAAAAATATTAAAAAGTTGTTGAGCCATACATTTATGTATATATTTATCATACTTAGAGGTGTCATTATATTTGCCCGTCCCTCTTAATAAAAATTGTTGGTTCCACCACTGGGCACCACCTTGTGCATTTTAAACTAATGCATGAGTTGAATTTCTCTTGAGGTTTATCGTGAGCATGTATTGTCCTTATATGAGTTGATGAGCTGAGTTGTGTATATATCACCAGTTCACCATTCATGCATGACACATCGACACACTATCCGGCCGAGACTTGTGCTTGAGGACGGTTTGCGAGAAACGGGTGACCCCTCCTCCTGGCCCTGCTCGTGCTCGCTCGCTGCCGACGTGACGTCTAGCGCCGGACCGGAGGGAGGTGGCGGCGGTTTCGTGTTCCTGAGATGAGATGGTGGGCGCCGCAGGCACTACTCAGGAGAGGCGGGACACCACAGACTTTTCTTTTCCCTTTTTTTATTCCGGTGGGCTGCAGCAGCTACAGCTAGCCCACGTTTCCATCGTGCGGCTGGTTGGCGTGGCGTGTGGCGTGAGCGTGACTGACCGGCCGGTGGATACTGCTGGATACAGATGCCGATAGAGGCCGACAGCTCTCGATCTCAAGCTCGCTGCTAGTGCGGCCGCAACTCTCTCAACTCTGACCGCGTCAGGCTTTCTAGAAGAGCGCCACTGGCCCTTGCGTTTGTACTGTAGTATGCACACTGCACATTTCTTTTGGGAACAGAAAGAGTGTAGTCGTACGTGTGTGTATGATACGCTTTTTTTCTAGATAGATCGCTGCCCTGCCTGTGTTGCACACCGCGGACACATTGCCCCGCCATTAGTAATAGAGCTCCATGCTCCCCTGGTAGCTTGTCGAGCCTTGCCTCGTGCCATTTGTAGACGCTAAATATGTCAAGGTTGTCCAAGCTGCCAAATCAGGTGTGGCCTTTCAAGATCTCCTTCGGGACTTCCAATCTTACCGCTGCACTAGCTAGTCATCATGTTTCTCCTCAGCATTGTGTGCTTTGCGCCAATGTTGCAAGTAACGGTCTAGATCCTTCTATGTGCCTCCATGCACAATGCACTCATGGCTGTCAGGAAGCTACGAAGTAACGGTGACTTCAATGCATACCTAACTACCGACCAGGCGCACTTGAGAGTTACTAGTAGTCTTAGCTACAATGGTTGCTCGCCGAGAGACAACTCCCCTAAGATGTGACAACCACCTGCATGCGGACAACCCTTGGTGGCAAACAACTCCCCAAAGACGCGACAACCCCCCTCCGTGTGGACAACCTGCTCGAAACAAAGAATATATGTGTATCCTTTCCACCGGACAAACGCCTCCGCCCCCTTTCCCCTTTTGCTCCACGTGCCACAAATTGACATGTCTTCGGCTAGGTAAACCATCAACGGGGTGTGCCCCCAACTCCTCTCTTGAGCCTAATGACATCATTACTGCTCCTCCTATCACGTCTTTCCTCCAATCAGCTTTATCTCTAGCTACACAACGTGTTGCTTTCCCTCCTAGTACTAGCCTCTCCCCTTCGATGGTTGCTACCGTAGCATGAACACCTCCTCACCGCCCCCGTCCACCCCCGTTCCACCTCGTTCCCTGGTCATCACACCTCTAACCTTTGCCACCGCCTTTAACCTACTCAATCTACCTGATATAACGGAGATCCACACCAATGGCTCCCCGATCGCCATTTCGATATCCCCTCTACCCCCTACTCGGTCCATCAATTGCCTCCCTCATGCGTAGTGTGATGCCTCCAATGGTTTTGGCCCCAACCATCCACTAGGGTGCTATGGAGGACATTAAAGATGAGATCACTGCCTGGAAGAACCAGATGACTCATAGGAATTATTTGTCTGCTCACACTCACTAGTCGAAGTTCGACATTCTTTATACGCTTGAGGGTGATATGGAGTGTCGTGGGAAGATAGCTAGACTATGTCTTCCTCAACGCTCCTACAACGAACCCGCCCCTTACATTCCCGTAGCCATTTACATGTTTTCATTTGTAAGTTTTGACTCATCATTTGCCTCAGCTCAAGTATAAAATATATATGTATACTTTGCTTGGAAACCTAGATCAATTTAATTAAATACATGGTTCTAAGGCCCTGTTTGGATCCCTATGGATAGTAGTTATCAGCTAATAATTATCTCTTTTGGATCCAAACAGGTATAGATAATAAACCAGCTAATTGTTAGCTAGACCTTTAGATAACAACTATCTCACCATCCGGACCAAATCACATAATGAGATATTATCTAGCTAAATATTATCAATAATGACTCCAATAGGACCTAAGCCTACCCTACGAGTCTATGAAGCACAAAAATCAATAATTATATTCCTTCTAGCCCAACATGTATGTAACGAGATATACGTATATCTATATCCAGAGAAAAAGTTGTTTTCTTTACTAAATAATGCACGCTAAGTTAAATGGCCTTGCCAGCTTTAGGCTTTACACATCAGCCGACGCATGCCTCCAAAACCGTATACTTTTGGGGGAGAAAATTGAAAATACTCTCTAATAAAACAGATCAAACAGGCCGACTAATAATAAAGTCCAAGTCCAAAAACTTAAACCTTTATTAGAGCTATATATACTAGATAAAGACGAAACTTGGAGCGCAAATCCGACACGGAGACGCAACTCCCTTTAAATATTGCTGACGACTGTTTTCGCAGCCGCACCACCCCCGTTGTGGCGTCGTCGTCATTCCGGCGTTCCGCCGCGCCATGGACGACTGCACACGCCAGCCCATACCCAACCCTCAGCCTGCGCCTCCCGCTCCCGCGCCGGCGCCGGCGCCACCTGCCGCCGCGCCGCAAGAAGCCAGCGGCGACTCGGAGTCCGATACCCCCGTGTCAGCCTCCACAGTAGGGGACCGTCCATCGGTGGCAGCTGCCTACGCCGAGGACGACGCCGAGTCCTGCAGTGGCGCCGGTGGCGATAACAGTCGCGTCGACGCTGCTAGCATCGACGACGACGACGCTGGCCGTGGCGGAGACGATGTGACCGTGGAGGGTGGCGAGAGCGAAGTTGACAGCAGGATGTCCGTCCCGTGGTGGCGCCGGATGGTCCAGCACGCTGCGGGCGGTGCCAGCGGTGGGGGCTGCGCGCGGCCGCAGGCGGCGGCGACGGATGGCGGTGCGGCAGCTGTTGTGGCCGGACCCGGAGGCCATACGGCCGAGAGCAACAGGCTCTTCTGGGAGGCTTGCATTGCGCATGGATACTAGCTGACTCATGACTGCACTGCAGGTAGGCAGTCGTCGTAGCCGCCGGCCCGCCGCCCGCCGCCCGCCATGGATGGGGCATCCAGGTAGATGTAGAATTTGTAGATGTATAGAAGATGGGGTCGGGGAACATTGCTTGGCCATTTCATGACGTCAGGCATCTGACATCATCTTGTCTCGAACTAGGCACCACACCAATAGAGGCTAATACTCGTAGTGGTTCTACTACAAATAAAATGATCCACTTATATTAGAAAATGTTGAGATTACTATTCACATAATACAAACTATCACGGCTTGTGATTTACAAAGAAACTTTTTCTTTTCATCATGCATCACCTTTATTTCCTCTTCCTCTTCTTTTTTTTAAAATGGATCATTTTCTCTTTCCCTAAACATATGCAGCTTCTGCAAGCCACTATGACAAATATAAAGCACCTACTTTTTTTATCCGATATTTAGGGCAAACAGAAAAGTGGCGTTGAGGAAGGCCTAACTGCTTTGCAGACTTTGTGCGTGTCCATGAGTTCTTCAAGAGTCCAATGTTTCCCGTCAATGGATTGTTCCGTTCTGTTCTGAATGAATTACCTGGAACCAAAATTCTGTTCCTGTGAATTCAGCTCATGTTCAGGTCAGTTTCTGTGTGCAACGCAAATGAACTTAAAACCGGATTCGCATTCAGGCCACCTGAATTTTCTCGGTACTCCGATCCCTCTAGTCAATGCTACATGCAACACGGTTTTGAAGTATACCAAGTATTCCCTCCTGAAAAAACATATCATTTAGGACAATTTGTTGTTCAACCTTTAAAACTAATATGAACAAACACAAATTTTAGATTGTGCATAGAACTTGGGCCCGCGTCACTCACTCCACATAAGTCACGACCTAGCCATGTTGCCATTTGCCAATGCCACCCCTCAGCTCCTCGCTGGCGGCAGGGCTGTTTTTGCAAGGAGTACCTCCTCTCGGTCTCTATGACTGGCGGCAAAGGGGGATGGTGCTTACGCCCATGGCTGCTTGGATCCATCTTGGAGTGGTGCAGATCTGTTCTCCCGACGCTCGGGTCCGGTGGGTCTACTTTCTTCGTAGTGGTTGCTTGGCCAAGTCACCCTAGTTGCTACTATCTAGGCCAAAGGCGACACTAGTGATAGACAACGTCGTGGACTCGGTCATCATTCTGTGGTTGCACGCATGCATGGAGCTGATTAGGGGAGACTTTTCCCCGTGTGCCACTAAGAAAGATGATCTCTTTCTCTGTGTCACTAAAAGTTAGAGTGGATCTCTGTGTCATGACACTTTTCTTTTTTACCTTCTAAGCCATTCTGTTCGTCTTCTGTTTGATTTATGCCGTTTGCCAGCCCTGACATGTGGGCCCGACCAGAGAAAATGTCCAAAATGCACCCTCTCTCTCCCAATCCCTTCCCAACGCACGGACCTGTCCCACGTCCTCATCGCCGCCGACGCTGCCCGGGAGGCCCTCTGCCTCGGGTGCAGGGAGATTGTCGCTTCCCTCCTCTGCGCGCGCCGCCTGGCTGCTTGGGCTAAGCTCCGGCGCCGGGCGCTGGGTCCAGGATTTCTACCTCAAGGTGGACTTCCACTTCGAGAGCTCTGTCGTGCTGCTACTCTCGCGGGCGAGGCGAGCGCGGGGCCACGGGCGAGGGCGGCGGAGGTCACGGATGCGCCGTGCCTCATCGTGGCACGCGGGGGGTAGGCTCACGCCGTTGCACATCGGGTACGGCCGCGCGGGCGCCGTGCACGTGCTGTTGGAGCTGGGCGCCGACCCGGAGGCCCCCGACGGGCAGGGCCGCACGCCGCTAGAGCTGGTCCAGGAGGTGCTCGCTAGGACGCCGCTGGAGCTGGTCCAGGTGCTCGCCAAGCAAGTGGTGGGAGTACCTGGTGGAGTGGCGCGATGGCGGCGAGAGGGCCTACGCGAGTTCGTCTCGGAGATGGGGAAGCCACCCGCCGCCTACCGGGATCTAGGCTGGGAGAGCCGTCGTGCCCTCTGGCCTCCGCCGAGCGCCGCACGGCGCGCTGCCCGAGCCCGTGGGCGTTCGCTGGAGCCCAAGCCCGTGAGTCCAGCAGGGCCACGATGGAGAGGAGGCGCCCGCTGTAATCATGGTAGAGTGCGAGGAGGCACCCGCCGGCGGAGGCGTGCCCCGTGACGGCGGCAACGGCGGGCATGGGCAGCGCGAGGAGGTCGGCAGCGAGCGGGCGAAGCGCGTCTGCGAGCTCGCTAAGGCGTGTGCGGGAGGTGCCCGCCCACCCGATGTCCAGGCCATTGGAGAAGAAGCGGCCCTCGCCGACGGTGACGAGCGTGCACCCGAGCCCCGCCTGGGCCGTGGCTTCCGTGGCGGAGGCGACGGCGGAGCGGAGCGAGGAGATGAGGGTGTGGCCCAGCCGGTGCTCGCCGTCGCTGGTGAGGGTGAGGACGAAGATGCGGCCGCCCTGCTGCAGGGTGCACATCATGCCGGCGGATGGGGATTGGGGTGGCTCTCGCGGTCTGAGGCGTCTTGCCGGAGCCGAGGGCGGCAGAGTTCAGGCACGGCGCCGGTGGAGGACGAGCTGCAGCCACGTCCCGGCCGGCGTCGGGAAGAGAACAGAAAGAGAGAAGGTTTGGGTGGCTGACAAACGGGCCCCACTATAGGGCAAAATGGTCCTTTCATCTGTCTATTTGACAGCGTTAAAGGTAAAATTGGACGGAATGGCTTATATGGCAAAAAAGAAAAGTGTCATGGCACAGAGGTCCACTCCAACTTTTTAGTGGCATGGAGGAAGAGACCATCTTTCTTAATGGCATACAGGAAAAAGCCTCTGATTAGGGCCGCCTTGCATCGCCCTAGGGTGTAGTCATGTGAGGCAAGTTGTCATTTCGTGGTGAATACTGGCGGAGCCAGGGGGTAGCAGGGGCCATGCCCCCCCCCTAACAATACAAACTTTTTTATAATATATATAGACTTTAATAGTCTATGTTTATATTAAAAGGGTATAATAAATAAAATCTTGTTATATATGTCTACTAATATCCTCTAGACAACATAATTGAATATAATACAATTACAATAAATATTTTGATTTATCTAAATTTGTTCAACTACAATATTATGAGATATATATGTATTGAAATTTTTGGTTCTACTAGAATACTTATGTTTCATTATACTTTATATTTTACCGACGCATACTTGACTAGCAATAACAATTCGGTGATCATCTCTTTTTATTGTGAATCGCATTATCGATGTAGACACTCGCACATATGCACGCACACTCATTTCTATGAACAAACACACATCCTACTCCACTATGATCACTTTTGAAATACTAAGACAATAGATTTTAGGATTCACGAGTCATCACATGCACCGTGTTGTCGACAGAATGGTCACCTACCACGGGTATGAGTAATTTCTAAATACTAAACCACTGGCGGAGCCAGGGGGCTGACAGGGGCATGCCCCCCCCCCAACATCACAACAAAAAAATTTTATGTAATATATAATTTAATAATCTATATTAGAAAGATATAATAAAAGCTTTGTCATATATTTTTTGATGACTTCTGGACAATAAAATCACATAAATTTGCATTTTATCTTTGGATAAGCTCATCTACGGTGTAAAAATCTAAACAAATAAGCTACACTCAGTTATTTTATGGTTGATACTCTTCGACCGGCCCCCCCCCTATCGATAATTTCTGGCTCCGCCACTACCATCGGCGGCCTGCTCCAAGACCATCACTGCTTCGAGACGCCGCACCCACAAGGGTGGGTGATGAACGGCGCTGGACCGGCCAAGCTCGCAGCTTGCTGTGGGCTGTGGCGGCCGGAGGACGGCAAGCGGGTCACCCTGCCATTGCCAGACATGGAGGAAAACTTCCCCGGCCAGGAACTGCAAATATAAAAACATTCTTACATGTATTTGGTCTTCAAATAGTAAAAAAACATTCGAGCGTGAAAGACCATAGAGAGGAGTCACGTGAAAGCAACCCGCACCAAAAGACAATGCAAAAGGAATAGGAAAAAAAATGGGTGAGGACCATCCCTACCATGACGTGGTGCAAACTGCTTGGGTAATATGTGGACCACCACATCATTTTAACTGCACGCATGGTAAATTAGATGTCCCATGGTTCAAACGTCAGATGCACATCCGCACCGTGTTTTGGTGAGGACCATCCCTACCGAATTTTTTCCCGAGGAATATGCAAGGGCAATAATGGATGTGTCACTATAGCCGGGACAATTATTGAAGAGAGCATAGCACCGTCCATGTGTCTAAACAACCGCGAAGGCAAATAATTCAAAACGCTCTAGCATGCATTCGAGGACGACCTCCTTCTACACACACCTCTATGAGATGAGAAGAAGCTCCCTCCACTTTTGCTCCACATTCCACCAATTGTAATAAAGAATAAAGAGTTGCTTGTGACCACCTCAGGCTTGAAAGGTAATTCCTCTAGATTTTTTGCTAAGTGCTTAGGATTTCTCGAAAAGAATGTACTCGTAAGTAGTTTCCTTTGGAAAATCACTACTTTCTTTTAGTTCATTGCTATTTTTATACATAGTGCCACGTGGAGGATGGCCGAGCTCGTTTAATTCTTTTATTTAGTATACTCATCGTCCTTGTCCTCCTCATCACGCCAAATGCATGTGTCTGGCTTCTACTTTTATAGCCACTCAACGAGCATTTTGGAGCATCTTGAATTATTTGCCTTCACTGTCACTTGGACACTGGACAATGTTGTGCTCTTTAATAATTGTCACATCCATTGTTGTCCGTGGGTACTCTTTTCGCATTAGGGGGTGTTTGGTTTGAGGAGTTAAAGTTTAACCAACGCTGTAGCACTTTCGTCTTATTTGACAAAAAGTTTCAAATCTTGGACTAATTAGGCTTAATAGATTCGTCTCGTAAATTACTCCTAATATGTGACGACATGCATGCAATTAGTCTATATTTAGTACTACATGCATTTAAGAAAACATTGATGTGATGGGAGTTAAACTTTAACAAGTTAAAACTAAACAGGCCTTTACCTTTTGGCGCGGGCTATTTTCAGGTGGTCTTCTGGATGACTCCTTGGTATGGTTCCACGCTTAAATGATTGATGTTAGAAATATCAAGCAAATTATAATATATTTTGATCTCCAAATTTAAAAATATATTCTTATGTATATTTGGTCAGAATAGTGTTCTAGGTGCCTATGCTCTTTTTATAACCTTTCATATTTCAATTCTAGCTCATCTTGTGTTTTACCTCAAGTTATATACAAAATATGTATCAATTCTAGTATTAATTTAACTGATTATGTGTTGTGAGGTATGCCAAGTTGTTCTTCAAAACGGCGTGGCTAGCTCCCGCATGTCTAGACGCCCGCACAGCTTGCCTCTATCTGCCTAGATTCGCCCCGTCCCACACGTGCACCCCGCCTCGTCGTCGCTGCGCCTGCCGCTCCTTCCCGATGACCCCCTCCTCTCTCTCTTCATGCGGGCGGGACCCAAGAGCCGGGACGAACGACTAAGGACGATCGAGAACGCTCAGCCTGCAGCCCCCGACACGTCATGCGCCACAATCGCCACGCGCCTCGTCGCCGGCCCCTGGCTCACCCCATCCGCAGGCCCCCCGTCTTGCCACGCCCCGTCCCCCGATGCCCAAGCCGTGCGCCCATCACTCACCACTCCCCCGTGACTCTCTAAACAACATGAAACACTTGAATACAATATATGTCTGAAATAGATGAAACCTTTGAAACATACCTTGCAACATATGTATGAAACATATGTAAATATAGATAAAACACTTGCAACTTCCAACATTAAAACACTTGGCACAACATAAGACTAAAAAAGATGAAACATTTGAAACGTACTCTTACAACATAGTATGTGTGAAATAATATGCAACACCCAGATAAAAATGCTTGCAATGTACGTCTGAAACAGATGAAGCATTTTGAACAAACGCATGCAACATACCTCTGAAACACTTAAAATAAATGCAACATGTGCAACATCCCGATCTACTTTTGCAACATCCATATGAAACACTTGCAATATACCTCTGAAACATCTAAAACACTTGAAACTTAAATTTGCAACATCCGCGGAGGGGAGGCCAGGGCCGATCGATTCCGGCCATCGGGGTGGAGCCGGCGGCGCGTGAGCACCACCAGCACTGGCTGCGCTCGTGGGTGCCATTGGCTCGGCCAGGGATGACCTGAGGTGCCCCGGCACGTGCACCCAACGGCCATCGGCGGCGCCCACGGCAGCGAGGCATCTCGATGGCGTTGGGGTTAGGAAAGAGCCCGGGGAGGCACTCTGCTGTCAGTGGACGCGAGAGAGAGACCGAGAGGTTGGGAGGGCGAGAATGGGGAGAGCAGAGATGGGCGGTGGGCGCGAGCAGCGTAGGTGGGGCACAAGGCGGGCAAGAGCGAGGAGCGAGAGGCGTGGGTGGGGCGCGCGACAGGCGGGAACGAGGAGCGAGCGGCGCGGGACGTGGCGCGGGACGTGGGGAGACAACAGCAACGAGGCGGAGTGGGGCCACGCTTCATCCCGACAGACGGACGCCTAGGTCTAATCATTATCATCTTCCAAACTATTTATTATGCACCTTACATTCATATCTTATTTAGTATTGACATTTTTTTGTATTAACTTCTAAATTTCAATAATTTAGCTTTTCTATTTTGTTTTAATTTTATACGGATCAAAAGAATATACCGGGATATACTTTCTAGACAAAGGACATTAAGATTAATTAGTCCTAAATGATGTCAAAGATATTATTGTGCAGTGACAACATTCTTTACATCTCTTCTGATTTTCATTCTTTTGCAGCTCTCATAATATTATAAAAACAGAGGAAGGAGACGACATTGTTTGAATGAAGTGAGAATCTATATACGGAAATTTGAAGGAAGATATTCAGATTATTTATTATGGATCTCATGAACTTGACGAGATAGAATCATTGAACATTTTTTATATATGGAATTTCCTGTAGCACCCAGCCCTCTCTCTTGAGAGCGCATAGCCATGTGATTTATAAGATGAATGTGTGATCACTTGCTGCAGAGTGTCCTTCAACCCAGGTCTTTTGGATATGTACCAGCTCCAATCCCTCAGGTGTGTAAGACTGTTAGTTGAAGCAGATAGTAACAGCATAAGTTATGTGAATTTTTAGATGAACACAAATATGCATGTAACCGCGGGACTGTGAAGGATTACAGTAGGATCGAGAGAATTTACCTTCAGATTCAACAGAAGAGTTGTGCGGCAGCAATACCGAGCATCACCTGAAATTAGAAGGAATACTAACCACTGAAGCTGAAGCCAACAAAAAATAAATAAATTTAAAAAAGGCAAGCAGAGAAGAGAAAATGAAAGGTCACAGCATGATATGTTGAAAATGTATTGCAGCCAGGTAGCTGAACAAAGTGACAACTATTGGACTCTACATAAATCAGTTCATCATGAGAAGAGGCATACCTTCCATTTCCCAGTAGTCAAATTTAATCAACCAGTTACTTGTACCCATCGCCATCGGTGATGTAACAAGTCTGTCCACCCATGCCCGGAACTTCTTGCCTTTTTTGTCACCATAGCATGAACGCAGTGCATCAATGGATGCATGAAGAGAATGCTCCAATCCACAAGGGCGAATAATTGTTCCATTCAAATGCTAAAAAAGAAGAAGAAGAAAAATCATCAGCTTAAACTTTAAAGAAAGCACAAGAAACAATGAGGCAGGAAAATGCACATTTTGTCAGACAACAAATTACTAGTACAAATCGATCAGGTATTACTTGTAAGACATTATGAGAGAAATACAGATATGAGGCAGGAAAAAGGTACATTTTGTCAGAACAAATTACTAGTACAATATGATCAGGTATTGTTACCTTCTGCACACTCCAACTTGAATTGTCTATTTCATAAAGAGATTACAGATATGAAAAGAATGATGCCAATGAACTTAAAGACTAGGTTGCGAAGGAAAAGGACTTTATCCGGGAGTGGGTAATTAATAGGGGCGATCTGTAATCCTTTTACTCTCTCTGGCTTTTTTTTTTTTGAGGTGGGCCGAGCCCCCTTGCTCTGTACATGAACCTCTTTTTCCTCTCTTAATTGAAAGGCTGCACTCCTGCCAATGCGTTCAAAAAAGAAAAAAAAAACTAGGTTGCTCTAAGAAATTAAACAAGGGGAGTACTTACAGCAATGCTTTTCAAGTACTGTATTACTGATGAGGACTTTTGAAGTTCGCCCCTCCGCCACTTCTCGTAGATAATGTAGAACTTCACAACCACATCTGCAGGCTTGATGATGCCTAACTTCGGATGAGGGAGTTCAAGATCCCTAGCAGAAACATTGGGTCCTAGTTTGAAGTGTCCAATAGCTTGCATGATACCGGCTGCACATCTCTTAGTGGAATGAATTATCTTGGGATTATACATGGCATTTTCTTTGCGCCATTGAAGAAGCTCCTCTTGGGCATTGCTGACCTGAACATGGTTTCAAAAGGATGTTGCAACATCGTCACCAATGAACTTTATCCGAGAGTTTGAGTAGCTCTTGTGTAAATTACTGACCATGACGCCATGGACTGATGGGACACTGAATAATTCAGCATCATTTCCGGAGTCACCACAAACAAGAACATTGCTTGGTGCTCTCCCCTGCGAATTGAACTTGTTCAGCAAATACTGAAGAGCCTGCCCCTTTCCTGCACCTTGTGGTACCACATCAATAAGCACACCATAGCTGAAGATTATTTTTACATGTATCTGTTCACAGAAAAAAAAAGAGCTGAAAATTCAAAACAAGGCTCTACTGGCAAATGCCTCAGTAATATTAATATAAGAAAATGTACTTTTTGCTATATCAATAAAAACAGACGATATCTTGGTCAAAAGAAATATTAATATAAGAAAATTGATCTTACCCCACGTTTCTTCAACTTGTGAGGGAGAGCATGCATTACTTCCTGAGCACCTTGGTTGTCAACCAAAAATGTAACCTTATGGGGACCCTGATCCTTCTCTTGCTGTATCCGTACAGAGGATTCAGCTCAGCATCTAGCACAAAACAAAAAGCGAACATGATAATGCTTGCAACGAGATAGAAACCTGCCTCAGGCTTCAGCTGAGGGAACTTTGCTGCCTCCTCAACGACGATATCTCGGTCCCAGTTGCTGCTCAAATGCTCCTCCCAGTCAGCATCGCGAACCATGTCGGCACCATAATCTATCACAGTCCCCACAGACATGATGGTGATGTCCGGAGTAATCAGAGGCTTGTTTTTCCTCAAATCATTGTAGCTGATTGGCGATCTCCCTGTTGAGAAGATCAGAAGAGAATCATGGGAGAACTCGGCCTCCCAGAGCGCCTCGAACCTCAGCAAGGACAAGTCTTCTGGATCATCATGATCAACCTGCATGTAAATGATCCAAAACATTGAAGAACACAGCATGGTCTGGATTCATCAGAAATGGAAGGTTTGCGCACCATGGTCTGATCAAGATCCGAGACAATCATAAGACGGGCTGAAGCGTCGAGCTTCTCCATTGAAGCTCTTGCCAAGATTGCTGGCAGGGAATGTTGGGTGTCTCTGCTGTTGGGTTCCCTGAATGAACATGGCAAACAAGAGAAATGTGCTCCTCGTGTATTCTTCACCTACCCTTCGGTCAACCAGTGGCCATGTCTTGTTTCATGTTAAAAATGAAGAAGAGAAGGTGAATATGACTTGTGCCTGCAGGAATTCAGGCCACCATCGACAGCGATTGCACGATGCAGTAATTTGGGCACATGGTCAATGCTGATAAGAATTGCAGACAAAATGAAGCTGCAACTTCTGGGAATGACCATGGACCAGGTTAGGCAAATTTGCACACAGCTCTTCTTCTTTTTTTCCAGGTATCAAAGTTTAATTGTCCATAAGGACTCAGCAACAGAGAGGCAAGGTCGTATTACTGAATCATGTGAAAAATCCACGAACAATTTTGAGGCAACAGATTCAGCTAATTTATAGATCTCATGAAATTCATGAGAAGGAATCGTGAAACATCTTTTCTTGTACATGGAATTACCGAGCATTGAGCCTGTCTGGAAGTACATTTTGATTCTATCTGGACTTGAACAAAATATGTGTAATGACTATCGGCGCTTCGCAAGTGACTAATTAACCTACAAGATGAACGTGTGCTCGCTCCCTGCAGAGTGTGCTTCAACCCAGGTCTTGTGGATGTGTATCAGCTCCAAGCCCTCTGGAGTCTCAGGCTGAGTTGAAGCAGATAGAAATAATTAAAACATACACTATATATACAGGTTCACAAAACTAAGCAACAGCAGGACAACCAATGATTCTTGCAGAACGGGAGAATTTACCTTAATATTCAGCAGAAGAGTAGTGCGGCAGCAATACCGAACACCACCTGAGAATAGCAGGAGCATTAACAGTGAGGCTCGATTTTTTTTTTGAAACATAAGTGAGGCTCGAATAAAACCAAACGAAATACTGAAGTGCAGATCATCCAAGGATCAAGGAAACAATATGGAAAATAGAGACATGGTATGAAGTATAAAACATGTCATGAAGCTACATGAAAGAAGTGACAACTACTGGCATGGATTAAGAGCCACAATCAGTTTATCATGTGAAGGGCTGAGGGCAGACCTTCCATTTCCCAGTTGTCAAATCTCACCAACCAGTTACTTGTACCAATTGGCGATGTAACTAGTCTGTCCACCCATACCCGGAACTTGTTGCCTTGTTTGTCCCCATAGCAAGAACTTAGAGCATCAATAGATGCGTGAAGAGAACGTTCAGATCCAGAAGGATGAATAATTGTACCATTCAAATGCTACAAAATAAAAAAAAATTATGTTAAAGAAACTTCAAAGAATCAAATTTAACTATTTAAGGCTGCAAGATGTGTATTTTCTCAGACAAAAGGCTAGTTTGCATGATTTGATCTCGAATAACTTCTGAAGAGAAAAAGACAAATGGAGCTTTGAAATGTGTAATTACTTTCTGAATTGTCCACTGTATGAAAGTGATCATGATTAAAAATAGTGGACAGTTACAAACAAAAACCAAATTACTATGAGAACTGAAAAGAGGAAGTCCTTACAGTAATGCTTTTCAAGTACTGCATAACTGATGAAGAATTTTGAAGGTCACCCCTCCGCCACTTCTCATAGAGAACATAGAACTTCACCACCACATCTGCAGGCTTAGCGGTGTCTGCCTTTAGATAAGGGAACTCAAGATCTCTTGCACAAACATTGGGTCCTAGTTTGAAGTGTCCAATAGCTTGCATGATACCGGCAGCACATCTCTCAGTTGCATGAATTATCTTAGGATTATCTCTTGCATTTTCTTCATACCATTGAAGCAGCTCCTCTTGGGCATTGCAGACCTGAACATGATATGAAAACCCTTTGGTAAGCTTATCAGAGTAGCCACTGGCATCAACGAACTTTAGTTGACAGTTTCAAGGGACTCCTTGTGCACTGAATCACTGACCATGACTCCATGTACAGATGGGACACTGAATAGTTCTGCATCGTTTCCAGAGTCACCACAAACAAGAGTATTCTTTGGCGGTTTCTCGTATGAATTGAGCTTATTTAACAAGTACATAAGGGCCTGGCCCTTGCCTGCACCTTGTGGTAGAACATCAAGGGCCTCACCGCTGCTGTAGACTATTTTCACATCTAGCTAATCACAGTTAAGGAAGCAGAAAGTCAGAACAAAAGATGTCAATAAGTGCTGCTCCAGCATTAAAAAATGTGGAAAACTGAATGAGAAATCTAGAAGGCATGCATGTGGCTTACCCCACGTCTCTCCAACTTCTGTGGGAGATGATCCATTACTTCTTGAGCACCCTGCTTGTCAACGAAAAAGCTAACCTTATGGGGACCCTGATTCCTCTCTGGCTGCATCCAAACGATTAAAAAGTAAACACACAGCTCTAGTTCAGCCATCAAAATGGGACTAAGCAGCAAAAAGAAATCGTTGTAGCAAAGTAACTGGACATGCCTGAGGCTTTAGCTGAGGGAACCCAGCTGTCTCCTCAATGACGATAGTCCTGTCCCAATTGTTGTTCAGATACTCCTCCCAGCCAACATCACGGATCATCTCTTCACCGTATGCTATCACGGTTCCCACAGACATGATAGTGATGTCCGGTGTGATCAAAGGCTTATCTTTACGCAAACCTTTGTAACTGATTGGCGTTCTTCCAGTCGAGAAGACCAGCAGAGAATCCTGGGAGAACTCGGCCTCCCACAGCGCCTCGAATCTAAGCAAGGACAGGTTCTCTCGATCCTGATGATCAATCTGCGAGTAAATAAATAATCCGTAAGTTTGAGAACTGATGATCTGGTACACAACTGAAAAGTATGATTCAGCTCATACTGAATCAGGAAAATTAGACCGAGGTCTGAACTGAAACACGCACCATCGTCTGGTCAAGATCAGAGACGAGCACGAGGCGGGCAGAACCGTCGAGCCTATCCATCTGGCACACTGGCACAACTCAGCTGTAAAAGAGGAAGAAGGAGAAGAAGAAGTGATTTTGACTGTACACTTCCCTGGACAAACACGGCAAACACAACAATGTGCTCCTTATTTTTGAGCTGCCATTTGGTCAACAACTGATAAAGTCTTGCTTTGTGGGGGCAAAAAGAAGAAGTAAAGGATGGCTGCATCGACAGGTAGTATCTCCTCCCACCTTAATATATACACTTCGTTAGAAGCAACTGTACGTCTGTACCAGCATTTGGTTTTGACAGCCAGGGCCAACCATCCACACAAGCTACTGTCCTAGCTACTGATGATAAGGAAGGCGAGGAGATAAGCATTGCTGACTGCTGCGTATGTATATGTGGAGCATATAGGAAACTCTATGCATCTATCCATAGCAGCCATGTTCACGGAACGTGGAATGGGACCGGGAACATGGAGCGATACTTTATAATGTTTTTGTACTATGGCAACATAAATGTTCTCAGAATAGAAACGTGAATGTTCCTAGAACGACGTTGGCAGAACAAGGAACTGGCCATGTTTCACGTTTCCGCCTTTCCGGCTGCTAAGCAACTATCCCCACACCCACACCCACACCTATACCACCCCATGTGAGATGCTAGTAAATAGCAAGATCGCCATCTAAATATCTAATGGCTGCGCAAGCTTTGGCTTTGTGCAGAGCAAACAAATGCAACCATGAGAAGGAACCGTGCGATGGCGGCGGCGGCGGCGCGCGGCCGAATCTGGGCGGCGGTACGGGCCAGATTCACTGGCGCAGGCGAGATTGCGCAATGCGTTGGTTGAGCGCGAGGATCGAAGTCAAAGAAAGAAATCAAGCAGCCGCGTGCATCCACACAAGTACATGACAAACGGAGGTTGAATAATGGAAAGGGGCGGCCGACTGGCGGAGGGTCTCACCTGGGTCGTCCAGGGGCGGCGGCGTGTGGGGGCTTCCGGCCGGGGAGAGGAAGAATCGTCGCGCCGCTGGACGGCTGGAGGCGCTGGACAGAGATCAGGACTGGACTGGAGGGAGTGGAGGGAGGGAAGTGGCCAAAGTGCGCAAAGAACAGATGCTGCTGCCGCTGGCCCCTGGCCGCTGCTGCTTGGCGCCTTCCATTATCATATCAATCAAATATCAAACGGAACACCAAGTGGAGAATATGGCCAATTAGCGCATAAGTTTTTACTTCCTCCGATTAAAAATATGTTTCTATTAGAATATCAGATGGCACTTTGACTAACAGAGTGTAAAAATATACTCTCTTCGTCCCGAAAAGATAAGAGTATCTAGTGATAAAAAAATCAAACTTTATAATCTTTATAAATTATATATAGATTTAGGACATAAAATTTACATCAATAAATTTGCGATAATGCTGGAGTTAGGACGTCCGTCCGTCCTTGCCCATCCGGACACGTCTCTTAGATGCGCAGTGGACCGGCCTAACGACCCTCTCAAGTCCTATTGTCCGTTTCTAATGAAAAAATACGTTTGTCGCTCTTATCCGCTCGTTGCTCCTAGTTGCTCGTGTGCCGCCTCCGAGGAGCAGTGCTCGGCCACCAGACTGCCTGCGGCCTGCCTTGCCTGTCAGGCGCGGGCGCGCGGCCGCCTCTAAGCCGCAGCTGCCCTCTGCCTCCCTGCCGCGTCATGTGGCTAATGCCTCCCTGCTGCGTCGCGTGGCTAATGTCGCCTGCCCACTGACAAGCGCCGCCGGGCCGCTGCCTCCAACGAACTCCACACGCCGACGAGCCTCCATTCTCCCAAACAGCAAGGAGATGTTGCAATGTGCTGAAAACGTATGTTTCATATGTTTCAAGTATTTCATAGGTATGTTGTAATTGTTTCATGCAGATGTTGCAAAAGTAGATCGAGATATTGCATATGTTGTAATAGTTGTACACGTATGTTGCAAAGATTTGTTTCCAATGTTTCCACTGTGCTTTCGGATTATGTTGTAAGTGTGTTTTTATCTGGATGTTGCATATGTTTCACGCATATGTTGCAAGTGTTTTATCTGGATATTGCGTATATTTTGCAATGGTTTTCAAGTGTTTTTCAGGTGTTTTTTTTCAAGTGTTTCAAAAGCATGTTTCAAGTGTTTCATCTACCTTCAGACGTATGTTGCAAGTATTACATCTCGATGTTTAAAAAGTAAATAGTTGTTGCATCTCCCTCGTCACTTTTCTGTTGCCTTGCCTCAGTGTCTTCTCCTTCGGGTGCCGGCTGGGCATCCACCGCCCCCTACTCCTCTTCCCAATGCTGGTGACGTTCGGGGCGGCATGGGAAACTTACGCCGGAAGCCGATCAGGAGGGCGCAGCCGGTCCCCGCGCAACATGAGCATGCCAAAAGCGGGGGCGCGGGCGGGAAGCGGGATGGGGCTCGGGTGTCTGGATGGGGAGGCGTTGTGGGGGGTGCGGGCTCCTACGTGCGCGTGGACGCGAGTGAATGGAGCAGCAGACACCTGTGTCCGGACGCAGATGTCCGTCCGGAGTCCGGGCGCTAGTAGGGCAAATTTATATTCAAATTAACTCAGAAATGAAATTGGTTCTTTAGCAAACAACAATATATGTAATAGAAATTAAAGGTTAGTATCTATTTTTACTCTGATTAAAATATGTTTGTCGTTTTGAAACATAGTAAATATTATGTTTTGTATAGAAAAAGGATCTATCTCATTTCTTCCATAGATACAAGATTTTACTGGATTTTAGGACAATTTAGTACGTTTGTCTTGCCTAGTAAGTGATGGAAAGTAGAATAATCTCTACTAAATGGTTTTAGGATACAGGGTCAGACACAAAAGGTGTTTCACATATTATCCTAAAAATAAAAAAACATTTCATGAGAGAATTTAAATCTGGTTCTCAAAATATTTCTTCAACGTACAAACTAGATCCCCACTAAACTAGACTAAACTTATTTTCCTCATGTCACGTTGGCAACCTGTCCATGTATAGCACAATACATGTTACACCATTAGAGAAGCACCTGTTGTGATGTTTTCAAATCCATCACACACTAAATATGTGTTTGCTTTTGAGACTACCAAGGTGTCTAACCTAGACATCCGTCTCACACGTCCAATTTAGATGTCTAAGTGGAGTGAATTTGCTCAGCCGGAGTATTCTAGGCTAGAGTTTGAACCAAACGAGCCCTAATTAAGAAAGGGGTCGGGACGACACAAACCATAACGTGTCTAGGTGGGAAGGATGTGCTCAATTAGAGCATTCGAGACCAGAGTTTGAACCAAACAAGCCCTAATTAAGAAATGGGTCGGGATGACACAAACCATGACATGAAGAAATAGCGAGCCACATATAATAAAAAGAACAATGTCATCGTCATCAGTTAGTTGTTAGGTGTTCAAGCTTTGCAGCTCTCTAAATAGGCCAGTGCTCGATACTTAGGGCATATTTGGATATGAAGGGCTAATTGCTAACTAGCTAATTTTTTAGCCAAAAAATAGCCTTAGCTTATTCAAACAGGGGCTAATGGGTGGGTTAATTTATTAACAAGATCTCTAACTAGTTATTAGCCAACTAACTGATCAAATTTAACTAATTTAGACTATTTTTTTGCCTAGCTAATAACTAACCATAATTTATGCAAACATACCCCATTGGTATAAAACCATACGTCATGTTTATCCGTTGGAGATTGAAATGGACAGGTCGGTGGGTCACAACTCCCAATCATCGAGCATGGACAAGCCAGGTCTTGCCGCAGTTTCCATGCCTCTTCCATAAATACTCGTATATGAATATTAGTACTCCTGCCGTCCCCAAAAATATAATTCTGAAACATAATGTAATTCTGGAACAGTGTCACGTGTTAGTATATCAACTTTGACCAATTATACGATTAAAAAGAAATTTTGACCAATTATAAATAAAAAAATTATAAATATTTATAATATCGAATAAATATAATTAGATTAATTATGAAATATATTTTTATGATAAATTAATTTGGAGTTATAAATATAAATACCATCATTTGGCTGGACGCAAGATTGAGACTCCGGCCTGGCCACAGCAGCGCGTGGCCGCCTGCTATCCTTTCAGGCAAGATCCAGGAGGCCTCGGGGGGTCAATTCAGACAAGTCACATCGGGATGCTGCTCGCGCTGCCAACCTGAAACAGCAATGAAAGAACGAAGCTTCCAAGAAACAGCTTTTGTCGTGTACAACCAAGTCATTTCTTTTTCCAATAGAAAAAAAGGTACGCGCAGATGCAGCCACTGTTTCGGTTTTCTATGTACAGTAGCACAAATCGTAATAAGCCATGGCCCTATTTGGATCCATGGGCTAGAGCTAGTTTGAGCTAGTTTGAACTAAACTAGCCCAAAAGTATCCAAACAAGAGGGCTAGAGCTAGTTTTTTGCAACTAGCCCACCCAAAAAAACTATCCCCTCAAAGGGGTGATTATTTGGGCTAGTTTGTTGTGGGGCCCACCAAAAAGTCCTTTTTTTCTTTCTTTCAGCCGCACCTAATCCCATTCTATCGGCCGTTCCCCTCCCCGAGCCGAACCGAGCGCAGGGCGACGCCGGCCCTAGGCGGGCAGCCTCTGCCTCGCCGCCGGCCACCGCACAGCCGCAGGTAAGCCGCGACCTCACGCTCCTCGCCCTCCTCTCGCCCCGCCCCGCCCCGCTGCGGCAGCGGCAGCGGCAGCAGGTACCTAGCGTCCTAGCCTCACCTCTCCGAGACTCCCCGCCCCGCCCCGCTGAATCCGACGAGGGCTCTGCTTCCGTGGAGTGGTTCGCGGCTGTTTGGTCCCTCGATTGGTGGGGTGGAATTTGGGTTCGTTTCATCTCTCGTTCGTCTTGTCGTCTCCCCCACGCTTTCCCCCCTTTCCTGTTCGCGGTAATTGTGGAACAGGCCCTTACATTGGCTTTGCCTACTCCATGGATGTCTCCTGGCTGATTGGCCATGAAATGAATTACATGGATCTTTTTGTTTCCATACAGTTGACAAGTCATTAACATGGTTATTTTTCTTAAGAACGTTGTCAACATACAAAGGTAGCTATATGCTACAATAGACCTCCAAGTTTCTCTTTTTATATTCTCTGGTCCTGTGTTGATCTTCTATGTCAGATGTATATGTACTAGCTGTAGTCTTATTTTAAATGCATTGGTCATTACAGAATATGTAGAACCCAGCCAATTTGTAAATTTTCATGATAATTGGTTTACAACATATCACCCCTCTTATACTAGTCTCTGTTAAACTCAACCATCTAGCATATATATGCAGTTCTTTACATGTGCACTTTAAGTAGGATAGAGTCTGGAAATTGCAGTTCTTTACATGGCAGCTATGGGTACTCTAATCTAACACTGTCCTCTATTCAAGGTTTAAGTAGGATAGAGTCTGGAAATTGCAGTTGTCAGGTAGCCCATCCAGTTGCTGCTGCACGGGCTTGTCCGCCGGCTTACAATTTTTTTTGTGTTGTTGCAGGAGCTGGGGCTGCCATGGACGGAGATAACTTCGACGACAACACGTGGGCTGCCACGGACGGAGATGGCTTTGGCGGTCTTGATCTGAACTCGCAAGCGCCGGTGGCGGACGAGTTTCCCGGGCTACAGCAGTACGGTGACTTCATCCAAGGCGATGGCGTCGAGCTCCCCCCTGTCCACACTAGGGGCACTGGCCACCTTCCATATCGCCCGCCGCGTCCCGGAGTATCAGACACGAGGGCGAATTCGGCGGCACCATACGCTCGGCAACTGCACTTTGGTGGCGACTCCTCGGCAGCAGCCGGTCGCCGAGGTGGAAACGGTGGCGTCTTCCCCGGCGGGTCGTCGTCGGGGGCAGGCGGCGCTGTTCGGCAGCGTGCCAACTCGGCCGGCGCAGCACCCGGCCGGCGTCCACCGCGCGCCAACTTGGCATTCCGTGCCACCGGCAACCAACGCGTGCCGCGTCCCCGAGCACCAAGGGCACCGAACACCCGCGCCGTGCGTGGACAAGCAACTGCCTCCATGGCTCCCTTCGACAACAACGGTGCAGCAATGGAGGATGACATAGAGGAATTTGCAAGTTCCGGCGGTCCCCCGGTGAGCCATGTCAATCGAGCCCAATGGAATGATACAAATAATGCTTCCTTGTTAGAGTTGTGCATTGAGCAACGTAGAGCAGGAACATTTAATGGTAACCAAATGAGTGCTGAAGGGTACAAAGCCATTATCGATGGTTTAGTTGCTAGAAAGGGGCTGCTGTACACCCGTGGACAGGTCAAAAACCAAATAGGAGTACTTAGAAACACCCATGCATTTTGGCGCTATTTGCAAGGGCACACAGGGTTGGGGAGATTACCAAATGGAACCATAGATGCTGATTCTGACTTCTGGACAACGCACACAGAGGTACATATTAAATGGAGATTACCATAGATGCTTTCGTAT
>CM039612.1:10886714-11022674 GCA_022457205.1 Saccharum spontaneum
TACACTCCATCATCTGGATAACCGGTAGCTAAGGTGCCCTGACTCTGCATGCCATGAAGTACCTCAAGCGGTACTCCTGAGGGCATGCCGCGAACTGGTGTACACATGGCAGGTGCACCTCCAGAGGGCATGGCTTCAACCGATACTCGCATGGCATGTAGACCTCCTTCCTCATTTCCTGAATCGTCCGAATCTGTGCTAACATCATCACCAATCATTTCCTCCGCTGCCGCCTCCTCCTCCTCCCGTTCAAACTCGTCTACATCAAAATCATTGCTTATATGACCAACTGGAGGAGAATGAACCCGCTCCTGCGTCAAATTACCATCCAAGTCCATACTCTCCATAGTTTGTTGCATCTGCACACCACAATCTCCTAGAGTATCACTGTCCAAGGACGGCTCCTCATTCTCAACATTCTCCAGCACCAACTCAGCCATGCCGACATTCGAACCTTGGATGACCCTATTGTATCGGGACCACTCTGCTTGGTTGCACAAGTCCATCATCACATAGTGTGCCCTATTCTTTCCAACATCGAACCTACCCTTTAGTGTGAAAGCCTCGCCAAACTTCAAACTCAAACGGTCACATAGATCGCGGAAACTAGGGGTGCCATCAAACCATTCTAATTCTTCATACATATCCTCAAACTGGCAATCCTCTCTCCTAACACTTCCTCCGTAAAAAACTCTTACACCGTAATCCATCTACAAAACGATTTGACATCTGATTATTAAATGACCATTGTGATACCACTAATTACTACATAACTAACTAAATAACTAATATTACCTAATAGCCAACTGTGTCGTCAATAACAAATCATCGTTACCAAACTAAATAACTTAATAACTAATATTACCTAATAACTAAATAACTAATAGGTACGTAACTAAATAACTAACAGTACCTAATAAAATCCGAATAACTAATAACCGTTAACTAATTAACTAATAACTAAACAACTAATAATCGTAAAAACTAATAATTCAATATCTAAACAACTAATAATAACTAAATAACTAATAAATAACTAAACAACTAATAATTCAATCACTAAATAACTAATAACTAAACAACTAATAATCGTAATAATTCAATAACTAAATAATACAATGACAAATAAATAAATAACTAAATAAATACTAAAAACTTATTAATATTTACTACAAATAAATAATTGAAACGACAAAGTAAACAAAATTACCGTAAAAATTATCGGGGTGGCGGCGCGGGAACGAATGCCGGAGACGCGGCCGAGGGCGCGGTCGCCGGGGGCGCGGGAGACGGCGCGGTGGCGCGGACGGCGGTTGCGGGCGGCGGCGTCGCGGCGGGGCGCGGCGTCGCGGCGGGGGGCGGCGAGGCGCGGCCGGGGCGGCCGGGGGGCGGTGGGGCGCGGCCGGGGCGGCCGGGGCGCGGCGGAGCTCCTCCGGCGGCGCGGGGACGGCGCGGGGACGGCAGGGGGCGGCGGGGCGAGGCCGGGGGCGCCCGGAGGCGGTGGGGCGCGGCCGGGGCAGCCCGGGGGCGGTGGGGCGCGGCCGGGGCGCGGGGGAACTCCTCCGGCGGCGCGGGGACGGCGCGGGGACGGCGGAGGCGGCGGAGGCGGCGGTGGCGGCACAAAACCGAGCGGGCGTTCGGGCGGGCGGGGCGCGGCTTATATTTACGCCGCGCCCCGCCGTGACCGGTGGCGGGGTACGCCCCGGGTGGCGCCACGTCACCCTGCCACGTCGGAGGTGTACCCCGCCACCATGCATGGCGGGGTTCAGTGCATTTGCCCCGCCATGCATGGTGGCGGGGCCAAACGGGTTAGATTTAAAATTTTTTTGAAACAAGGGTTAAATTTAAAATTTGTTTTAAATTTAGGCTAAAAATAAAAAAAAATTCCACGCATGGAGGTAGCAGATGGAAGATCCAAGAGCGATGACGAGGGAGCAATGGCTGCCCTGCCTGTCCGATTGGGCAGCTTCTACAAGGGAACCTACGGCATGTTAGCTTGAATGGCGTCGACTTTGGTAGTTGGTAGTGATAATGAATAATGATGCAAATCTGATTTCACACCTTTGAATCTGCAACCTTTTAGATTATGTACATAATTTATGAACGGTCATGTTTAACAAGCAAATGGAGTTGCTTGAATCCAGTGCCAATGGCTTCGGTATGAATGACCATCAGCTAAGTTTGCATCTAAAAATGCTAACTCCACACTTGCAACCTTCCAGACAATGTACAGAACGTATGAATGACCATGTTTAACAAAACCATAGCAAATAGAGTTGCTTAAATCTAGTGCTAATGACTTTGGTATGTTCGCATCCAAAAATGCCAACTCCAGAACAAGATTGGCTGCAGCAGCAGGATCACTGTCCAAATAAAAAAAAGAAAATGGCACATTCACACAAAGGCATTGCTATCAACCTAGATATATGAAGCCCTGGAACAGATATTCACATAATCACATTCATCAAAGCAATACTCGTACATAAGATGGGTCCAAGATACATGATAGTATAGTGTATAGTAGCTCAAGGACCCTTGTCCACTGCAGAACAGTGGGAATCTTCAGATAGATCAAATTGCTTCAGGCAGAGTGAAAAGCCACCATCAGATAAATCAATTCTCAGTCCTTGTTGACAATGCACATACAATTGTGGAAGCAACCTAAAGTGACAAACCATATCGAGTGATCCAGAAATTGGCACAAAATAATTAAGAGTTATACAACGACTAAGCAGTTTCTGAGGAGCATAACTAGAGCACACCAACCAAACACAATATTGTACTCTCACCGTTGAGAGTACAGACAAGATTTAGGGAACATTGTGCCAATATAGGACTCAAGATCAACGCCACAGGGGAAACTAATAACAATCACAACTAGAAACTGATCATCCCCGAGACTTCATAAGAATAACTGAGATTCGTCCT
The DNA here is from genome assembly GCA_022457205.1 of Saccharum spontaneum. Classification (NCBI taxonomy): domain Eukaryota; kingdom Viridiplantae; phylum Streptophyta; class Magnoliopsida; order Poales; family Poaceae; genus Saccharum; species Saccharum spontaneum. The sequence goes on from CM039612.1 coordinate 10,889,643, forward strand.
TTTCCACCACCATCTCTTCTAAAACATCTAATGCTGTGCTGGAGCTTACCGTCACATTCCTACACCAAACTCAAAAGGACTCAGTTATACCACGATACCAAACCTAACGAACTAGTAGTAACAATTAAGGTTTTGAACTGTAAAAACACTAGCATAATCTTTTCACTACAAAAATTAAAGGTCCTATCATCACTGTAATGAGTAACTTAAATAAGTAGAAAAATGTGAATGAAGGGCTTTGTTGATATTGCTGCGTTTATAAGCAGGTATATTTACTCAAGAATTGCATGAGGTACCCACCATTGACTAGTTCCCCACTACATCAACCGCCTTGTCCAGCAGGATTCAAGAAAGAGGGTGGCCATGCGATTGTGTAAGGATAGGTCAGCGCCCCCATGGGCTCCGCGTTTGGCAACTTCTTGAGCTTCATAGTTTCAAGATCAATGGAGAAGAGATGATTCCACTGCCGAAAGAACACAAGGTCAGCGGCCACCCCGATGACATCAACCTCATTCCGGCGGTATGACTGGAATAAAGGATCGATCATCTCCGTCAGTGCCTTGTGGAACCTCATCGATTTCTCCACCCGCCTCCATACCATCCCACCATCACCGTCCGCGGTGCCAGCCCACACCTCGACGCGGAAGCCGATCATAGTGAGCAGGTGGAGGACATTGACATCCTCCTCTTCCCCCCTGTCGACGGCGTCGATGCGGAGCTCCCGCAGGGCAGGCGGGAGGTTCAAAACCGAGAGCTCCATGGACGCCGTGCTGAACGCCACCATGCGCTCCCCGCCCTCGAGCCTCCAGTACAGCGACCGGTTCGCCTGCATCACCCGGGAGCCGGCGGCTATATCGGGCTGGCACGCGATGCCGGCGACGTCGGCCCAGGAGAGCTCGCCTGAGGCCAGGACCAGCGCGCGCAGCTCGGGCGAGGCGGCGTCCCGTGAAACGCAAACCACTCGGAACTCCGACGAATCGCCGTCGTCGGAGAAGAGGCCGTACCCGACGGCGCGCCCGGCAGGAGGCGCGGGGAGGGAGACGCAGCGGCGGGAGATCGGATCCGCGATGGCGAGTTCATGGGACCCCAGGTTCTCCAGGAGAAGGCGGCCGTTGCGATAGTCCAGGTGCTTCCACGTGGATGCGCCCTGGCCCCCGCCGCCGGGAAGGAAGGAGAGGGCGAAGTCGCCACCGTCGGCGGCCGCTGCCGCAGACGACGACGAGGAGGAAGCAGAGATGGGTACGAAGTGGGATTTGCCGCCGCGGCGGTTGGAGAAGAGGATGAGGCAGCCGAGGAGGCGCGGGCAGGAAGAGGGGTGGCGGCGGCGGAAGCGGCGGAGGAAGGGCGCGCTGCGGGCAGCGCGGAGGAAGGGCTTGCAGGCGGCGGCTGCGCGGAGGAGGTCGACGGAGGCCGGAAGGCGGATGAAGACCTCGCGGAGGAGGTCGTCGCCCAGCGCGACGACGGGGGCGCCGGCCGCCGGAGCCATGCGGCGATGGCGCACCTGGGCCGGAACCAGAATGGACAGGTAAGTGTGAATTGACAGGGTGATGGTGAACGAAAAATGTATAAAAAAGTCCACGTCACCTCCTCGAATTTTTACGAGCTTTTACGAAAGTCTGTTTTTATTTTCTCAATTCTAAAACCAGATAAACTAACCTTTCTGAACTTTTAAAGCTGTTCATTTTACTATTCTGACCTGTTATAAATAGTTTTTAAAGATGTTTTATCTTTTTTTATTTACTAGCAAATATGCCCGTGCGTTGTAACGGGAAAAACAATATAATGTTAAGGTAAAACACAATATTGTCAGATTTTTTCTTTTGTCATAAGGCACAAAAAAAATCTACCCATAGTAATATCATAACTTTAATTTTGTAGTATTGGTAGAGTTATGTATCAAGTTCGATGACTTTTTGAAGCACTCATAAAAATATGTGGAACCGAATTCTCTTCGCTTTTGATTCTTTCAGTTTCGGTTAATTATGCCTAAGTGGTTAGGTCTACAAACTTGTATTGGCGTGTTTTGTCTTTGAATCAGACTCCACGCAGTGATTGCATTCATCAATTTAATTTCGTTTTGAATCAGACTCTCTACCATGCATGGATGCAGATTTCATAAAAATATGTGGAATCGAATTCTCTTCGCTTTTGATTCTTTTAGCTTCGGTTAATTATGCCTAGGTCTCCAAACTTGTATTGATGTGTTTTGTCTTAGAATCAGACTCTCTACCATACATGGATGTGCATTTGATAAAAATATGTGGAACCGAATTCTCTTCGCTTTTGATTCTTTCAGTTTCAGTTAATTACGCCTAAGTGGCTAGGTCTACGAACTTGTATTCACATGTTTTGTCTTAGAATCAGACTCCACACAGTGATTACATCATCAATTTCATTTGGTTTTGAATCAGACTCTCTACCGTGCATGGATGTGGTTTTCTCTAACACGGTCTATATTTTTTAATATTATATTTAATATCTGCAAATTAATCTAATATATATGCAATGCCATGTTTTTACACTTCTTTTGTCGTATGAACTATAAGGTGTTAACGACTGGTTGAATATATTTTTTTTATAGATAGATCATATAAAACATGTGGTGCGGTGGTAAGCGGTTACTTTAGTATTATTTATTTATAATCTATATATAGTTTCCTATTATTTATTTATTTATTTATTTATTTGTAATTTATATGGAGACCTGGCTTGTATTTTTGCTGCACAGGTGTACGAGTAGGCTTGTATTTTTTTGTCGTTTCCTTCTGACGTATAGGTGTGGGTGGTTCCTCGCTGAGATTTCCAAGGCGGGCTGAAAGCGGACTGGAAGTCTGGAAGGGAAACACATACGACTACGGCAGCAGTCCTGAACCAAAAAAATATTATATTATATAGAATAGATATGGATTATTCTTTTCTATTTGGATTAAATTCGAATTTTTATCTGTGTGTTCCATTGCGCTACGATGGGCCATGAGTTGGACCTCAGCCCGCCGCCGGACCTCCGGAATTTTAATTGACGTTTTTTCTGCGAGCATTTACCGAGTGCAGTTTTCTTTCTTTCTGTGGAGTCCGTTTAGGATTGTATGTGTGCATATCCGTTTTTCTGTCGTGTTGACACGAGATTGAATCTTTCGTGAGATTGAGTCACGGACGGTTATATCTTACATCTTACACGTAAGATCATTGGTAGAAAAAAAATTATGGCGGAAATTTTGGCTCATGTGGGCATGTACATGTAATCTTAGTTGAGTAGGAGTCTTACTCGAGTCAGAGTTTGATATATTTGGATTAGTATCAACCTAGTCTTACATGTAATCTTAGTTGAGTAGGAGTCTTACTTACATCTTACGCGGAAATTTTGCCTCTTTATTATTAGGTATAGATTTCAACTAAATCTTTAAAAATCATAGTAAATCATAAAAAAATCATAAAATAAAAAATTAAATTGTCTTGGACTCCATATAAGTAGATCTACACAATGAACATATAATATGGTATGCTTTAGTACAATTTTTTCCTGTAGCTTTAGATCTATACTTTTCGGTAATTAATTCATAACTGCAGTTTCTATAGTCCAATTATAGTACAATTTTTTTGGTGGACTAATTATTGTATGCTTGAATCGTAGTAAAAATTTCATGCTCATTGGATCATGTGTAACTTATGAGCATGAAATTTTTACTACCATTCAAACGTATAATAATTAGTCCACCATAAAATTTTTACCATAATTAGATCATAGAAACTACAACTATGAATTAGTTATAGAAAAGCATAGATCTAAAGTTACAACAAAAAAAATATACTAAAGCATACGACATTATATGTTTACTGTGCAGATCTACTCACGTGGAGTCCAACAAAATTGGATATTATATTTTATGATTTTTCTGTAATTTACTATGATTTTTCAAAGATTTAGCCAAAATAAATAAAAAAGAAAAAGACAAAACCGTCATTGAAAACCGCTTATAACTGGTCAGGGTGTTAAAACGAACGCTTTTAAAAGTCCAGGGAAGTAGTTTATCTGATTTTAGAGTTCGAAGAGAAAAAATAGATTTTCGTAAAAGTTAAAGGAGGTAATATGAACTTTTTCCAAAATGTAAGGCAATGCCTGATGGCTGGTACGGTGCTTTGGGCATCCAGTGGGAAATACAGTGGGCCATAAGCTAGACATTTTCGACTAAATTTATAAAAAATATAAATACAAAATAAATATTATTAGATTAGTTATAGAAGAAATTTTAATAATAAATTTATTTAGAGACATAAAATACTAATACTATTAACTATAAAATAGATCAAACTTTAAATTAACTGACATAAATACCATAGTCGTATTTTTTTTGTAGACAAAGAGAGTATATCATTATAAAAGTTCGTAATTCTATACAGCCACTAAAAAGTTTGCCGATCATCAATGACATTGGTCTAAACTTTTGTTCCTCTGATGCCACTACCGTCTATATTTGCTGCAAACACCGTCAACGAGGTAGATGAAATGTCCATTTTACCTTCAATTGAGCTGGTGTCATTTTTTTCCCATTTCATCTTATGCCACTACACTTTTGTATTGAGAACCTCAAACTCATTCCAAATTATTTCTCAGCTTTTTTCTCTATCTTCATCTTCTACCTCGAGCACACGACCATGGCCAGTGTGGCTTATGCGCAGGGGTGAGTTGGGCTCGATGATGGCAACGTGCTAAGCGATGCATTGGCACGCGGTCGGCGCCGTTTTTCTGCATGGGTGTGATGCCGGAAGCCAAGGCCTCTGATCCCGGACAACGACGAGCAGGCTCGGCTCCGGCTAGCGGAAGCCCAAACCTCGGTTGTCGAGGGCCCACACGCACGGGTTGCAAGAACTGATGAGACCGAATAGCCGGAGCCCCTCGCTAGGCTACCCATGCTGCGTGGACCCGTCCATCATGGCATTCTATCAGGTGAAGTCCTTGTGGGTTAATTCGTTGAACAATCTGCGTGCGTTATTGAGCAGGCCCACCTTGGCGTAGCAGGTCAGCCTTCGCTTCACACCTCGCGGTGCTTACACCTCTCGTGCTGTGACCAACACCAAGTCCAGGTCTGGTTATCTGCTATCACCCTGTTCGCTTGAACTTATCAGCCATGGTACAATGTTTTTCTCTCACAACAAAACAGCACCGACCGACTTATCAGCCGCATAAACCATCCAGCGAATAGGGTGATGTCTTTAGGCCCACATATAGACATACAGACACCTTCGTGTTTTTGTATGGACGAAATTGTCCCTTACTTCTCGCCTCTCTCACCACTCGTCAACAGCATGTCTTTCTGCTCAAACTAGATCTTGCGAAGGCGTTCAACAGGTTGGAATGAAGTTTCATCACCAATGCTCTCCATCATCTAGGTCTTCCCTGTAAATTTATTCGGCTTGTCCACGCCTGTGTTTTCACTCCCACCTTCTCTGTTCTTGTTAATGGCGAACCCACTGACGATTTTCCTTCCCAGCGAGGTATTCGACAGGGTTGTCCGCTGTCGCCATACCTCTTCGTGGTGGCCATCAATGAGCTATCCATCATTTTGCAACAGGAACTTCATAGCTCTAACTTAGCTGGGGGTCACCCTTGGGCCTGGCTGCCCACCCATACATTCTCTTCTTTTTGTAGATGACCTTATTCTATGTGGACAGACAACAGAGCAAGAGGCTGTCATCATCAGCACTACTCTCCAATAATTCTGCAATTGATCAGGCCAGGTACCTAATCTACATAAATCAGCTATCTTGTTTAGCAGGAACGTCAACAATAGTATGCAACCCACTATCAAGAACATTTTTCTAGTTCCAGATCTTCTACCTAACACCATGCATCTTGGCCATCCTATCATTTTCAATCACAATGACAGGAACAAAGTATATAAATTTATTATTAAAAAATTTAAGGCTAAGCTAACCACTGTAAGAACTAACAAACTTAATCATGCAGGCCGACTCACTTATATCCGGTCTGTTTTATCCTCTATTTCGGTCTATTATATATCTATTGTCCTCTTTTCTAAAGCTGTTGTGGAAAGAATTACAGCCATCATAAGAAGATTCTGGTGGACTGGTGTCCAAGAAGACAATCCCACCTCTCCAACTGCTTTCAGGTCATGGGAAAATATTTGCCAAAGCAAAGACAACGGAGGTCTAGGTATCAGAGATCTCTACACGGTCAACAGGAGCCTCCTTATTCATGCTGCTTTTAACATAGCCAACAACAAAAACTCGCTACTTACTGCAGTACTTAAATCCAAATATTTTCCTGACACTTCTTTCTAGAGCAATAATCAAGCAGGGCCTAGGTCTATTTTCTGGTCTTCCATCATGCAGGTCAAAAAGAAGCTGTGTGACAATACTATCTATCAGATCCATGCAGGCAATACTTCCATCTGGTCGACTCCATGGTGCCCGGTCTGGAACTCCATCCACGACCATCTCCTATTGCTGGTCAACCACTTCACTGCTCCCAGCCACCGTCTCCGACTTATGGAATCCACACACTCAAACGTGGAACATGCAACTCCTCACTAACACCTTTGATTTTTTCAGGCTGTGCAGACTATTACTTCAGTTCAGACCATTCCCAATGTTCAACCCGATATTTTACGTTGGAAGCCCGCTAGGAATGGCATTTGCACCACCAAGGATATTTACAAGCACCTCTCCGCCCAAAATACAATTCAACTCTCATGGCAGGGTTCCAGAAGCATTCTCCCCCAAGCTAATGAAATCTTGCAATGGCTTTGAAAAGCAAAGACCTACCACCCATCATCAAAGCTTTCTCCTAGAGGCTAATCTGTCGTGCTCTTGCCACAGCAGAAAGAGCAGCCAAGTACTCAACCTGAATTGACAACCACAGCTCCAATTGTGGGGCTGTGGAAGATGATGCTCATCTCTTCTTCCATTGCAATCTCCCTCGAGCAGTATGGTTCTCTTTCAGTCCCTCTATAAGAACTGACACACTACCTCAGAAAAATGATGGAGTTCAGTTAATCCTACAAAGCCTTATCTCAAATTCTATCCCTGATGCTCTCTTTCATAAAATACTTTTCACTCTCTGGTACATATGAAAAGCTAGGAATGATCGTCATTTCCGAGGACATACATGGACTCCTAGACAGGTTAACAATGCTGTTGCTGGCCACATCAAATCCAATGCTCAAGCAAAGCTTCTGCAAGCCACCCCTTCAGCTTCCACACACACAGATGCAGACACAATGCTACAATACCACACAGTACGCTTCACTATCTTGCAGGACCAAGCACGGCTGGCCACCAGTCACAACAAATTGCGGCCAATACTACATCATCACCCACTCACCTGGGACTGCAAGGTATGATTCCTGCAACACAACAGACACACATGAGGAATGGCTATGTCATTGCTAACACAACACTGCTTCATGGTACAAGATGCCCTGTGGATGCATCCATTGAGCCAGACCAACTAAACTCCACCCCTAGCCCGGCTGGATTGGGTGTTTTCATCCTCACTTTTCAGGAACACATGACTCGGGCCATCTACATCAAAGTCAAGCTACAAAACTGCTCCTCAGTAATCATGGCGGAGGCCACTAGGCTAGCCCTTGCCTCTGCAATCAGCTACAACCTCAACCTTTTAGGTGTTAATTTCTTGTCGGACTGCGAACAATTGGTTCACTTCCTCAACAAGAACAACATCTCCGATCCGCCTGACTGGAGGATCAAATACTTCACTCAGTCTATTGCCAACAACACAAGAAGCAGGTCGTCCAGAATCTTGAAAACCCACCGGCGCTTCAACACCACAGCTGATGCTCTAGCTCGAGAAGCTTTGCAACTTCAAAATCTCCAGAATACCAATCTGGAATTCTCTTATTCCTCTGAACATCAGATGCCTCGTTCTAACGTTTTGCAAGTTCTACAATCTATAGGCTTAACTGATGTATCAATACTTGCAGCCTGGTGCTACTAATAAATTAATAATAAAGCTGTTTGTTGTAAAAAAAACTCTTTATGTAGTCTTACTCCCTCTGTTGTGAGTGTGAGAGGAGACAAGGAAGGGGCAATTTAGTCCATATGAAAATACAGAGCTATCTGTATGTATGCATGTGAGCTTAAAGACACCACAGTTTAAGAAAAAAACACGATAAACGTATAAAATGACATATTTTAAGTATGAGAGAAATTATAATGATATCAGCGCAGCACCATTAAAGTAGTAGTTGTGCCTCACAAACGTAGTCGAATTTAAAATTTATAATGCCACGATCCAATCAGGCAATATCATGTGTAAACCACACCCTTTGTGGAAATCCGTGCAAACCACGATAAAAAAGTCGTCTAAATTTATCAAAAAAATCATATATGTAGATGATATGATGATATACAACCTTGTAAAATATCTTGTCCAAACTCGACTTCGTTTGTGAGATATAAAAATAACAAATTTCTAACAAATCGTTTGGACAACTTTCTGGCTTGAAATTTGTTAATTTTATATCTCACAAACGAAGTCGAGTTTGGACAAGATATTTTACAAAGTTGTGTATCATCATATCATCTACATATGTGATTTTTTGGGTGAATTTAGACGACCCTTTTGGTGCAGTTTGAACGAGTTTTCACGAAGGGTGTCGACATATCATGTGCAAACCACACACTTTGTGAAAACCTGTGCAAATTATGATAAAAAAGTTGTCTAAATTCATCAAAAAAATCATATATGTAGATGATATAATGATACACAACTTTGTAAAATATCCTGTCCAAACTCGACTTTGTTTGTGAGATATAAAAATAATAAATTTCTAACAAATATCTAACCCTTAATTATTCCATAGTTTGCTAATTCCCCACCCAATTCACGACTTACCTGTCCATTCCGATTCCGGTCCAGGTGCGCCACCGCCGCATGGCTCCGGCGGCCGGCGCCCCCGTCGTCGCGCTGGGCGACGACCTCCTCCGCGAGGTCTTCATCCACCTTCCGGCCTCCGCCGACCTCCTCCGCGCAGCCGCCGCCTGTAAGCCCTTCCTCCGCGCTGCCCGCAGCGCGCCCTTCCTCCGCCGCTTCCGCCGCCGTCACCCCTCCTGCCCGCGCCTCCTCGGCTGCCTCCTCCTCTACCCCAACCGCCGCATCGGCAAATACCACTTCGTACCCATCTCTTCTTCCTCTTCCCCCTCCTCGTCGTCCTCTGCGGCCGCGGCCGCCGACGGTGGCGACTTCGCCCTCTCCTTCCTTCCCGGCGGCGGTTGGCTGGGCCAGGGCGCAGCCGCGTGGAAGCACCTGGACTGCCGCAACGGCCGCCTTCTCCTCGAGAACCTGGGGTCCCATGAACTCGCCGTCGCTGATCCCATCTCCCGCCGCTACGTCTCCCTCCCCGCGCCTCCCGCCGGGCGCGCCGTCGGGTACGGCCTCTTCGCCGACGACGGCGACTCGTCGGAGTTCCGGGTGGTTTGCGTCTCGCGGGACGCCGCATCGCGGGAGCTACGCGCTCTGGCCCTGGCCTCCGGCGAGCTCTCCTGGGCCGACGTCGCCGGCATCGCGTGCCAGCCCAATCTAGCCGCCGGCTCCCGGGTGATGCAGGCGAACCGGTCGCTGTACTGGAGGCTCGAGGGCGGGGAGCGCATGGTGGCGTTCAGCACGGCGTCCATGGAGCTCTCGGTTTTGGACCTCCCGCCTGCCCTGCGGGACCTCCGCTTCGACGCCTTCGACAGAGGGGAAGAGGACGATGCCAATGTCCTGCACCTGCTCACTATGACCGGCTACCGCCTCGAGGTGTGGGCTGGCACGGCGGACGGTGACGCTGGGATGGCATGGAGGCAGGTGGAGAAATCGTTGAGGTTCCACAAGGCACTGACGGCGATGATCGATCCTTCACTGGAGTCATACGAGAGGATCAATCCTTCAGTGCAGTCATACCGAGATGATGTAGATGTCATTGGGGTGGCCGCTGGCCTTGTGTTCTTCCGGAAGTGGACAAATATATTCTCCATTGATCTTGAAACTATGAAGCTCAAGATGTTGCCCAAAGTGGATTGCCTGGGGGCGCTGATCTACCCTTACACAATTGTGTGGCCACCCTCTTTCTTGAATCCTGCTGGACAAGGCGCTTGATGTAGTGGGTAACTAGTCAGTGGTGGGTACCTCATGCAACTCTGAGTAATTATACCTGCTTAAGCACACTATCTCAAGTCTCAACCAAGCTTTCATTCATATTTTCTACTACTTATTTAAGTTACTTATGATAAAGATGATCGGAAATTTAACTTCTGTAGTGGAAAGATTATGCTAGTGTCTTTACTGTTCAGAACTTTAACTGTTACTAGTTTCTTAGGTTTGGCATACTGGTGTAACTGAGTCCTTTTTGACTTTGATGTAGGAATATGAAGGGAAGCTGCAGCATAAGATGTTTCTGCAGAGGTGATGGTGGCGAAGGAAGAATATCAGTTATTCTGATGAAGTCTTGGGGATGATCAGTTGCTATAGTTTGTGATTGTTACTAGTTTCTCCTGTGACCTTGGCCCTTGTCCTATATTCACTTTCTAGAGTACAATGCTAAAATCTTATCCGTACTGTCAACGGTGAGACTTGATAGTACCATATTGTGTTGGTTGGTGTGTTCTAGTTATGCTCCTCAGAAACTGCTTAGTCGTTGTATAGCTCAAATATTTTATGCCAATTTCTGGATCACTCCATCTGATTTGTCACTTTCCGTTCCTTCTGCAATTGTCATGTGCATTCACAGCAAGGTCTGAGAATTGATCTATCTGATGGTGGTAGTGGCTTTTCACTCTGCCTGAAGTAATTTGATCTATCTGAAGATTTCCACTGATCTGCAGTGGACAAGGGTCCTCGAGCTAATGTGCACTATACTATCCCATCTTATGTAGAGTATTGCAGTGATGAATGTGAATTTCTGTTCCAGGGGCTTCATTATTTAGGTTGATAGCATTGCTGTGTGAACGTGCCATCTGGTGATTTGGACAGTTATCCTGCTGCTGCGGCCAATTTTGTCCCAGGTGGAGACTCTAGTTGGCGTTTTTGGATGCGAACTTAGCTGGTGCTATACTACTATGATGTTATGATATATACCAAAGTCATTAGCACTGGATCCAAGAGCTCCATTTTCTATACTTTTATTAAACATGATCGTTCATACGTTATGTACATAGTCTGAAAGGTTGCAGGTACAAAAGAGTGAAATCAGATTTGCATCATAATCACTACCAAGATAGACGCCATACAATGAGATCATGCATACAATACATAGGTTCCTTGGTAGATGAGCCGAGATGAGTGACTCGTGAAGGCAAAGGCAAGGCACCCATTGATGCAGCAAACCAGAATGCATTTTGCACAAATTTCAGGCGAGATATATGAATAAACAATCCTGAAACATAGTATAGTGACTATCATGTATGATGCCCAATTGCCCACGGAAAATCAGATATGTAAACAACAAACTAGAATGGACGATAGACACCTGACATTTCACAGAGCATTGCTCTACTAGATCTAGATTTAAGCAACTCTATCTGCTATGGTTTTGTTAAACATAATCATTCATACGTTATGTACATAGTCTGAAAGGTTGCAGATACAATGGTGTGAAATCAGATTTGCATTTGCATCATTATCACAACCAAGGTCGACGTTATACAAGCTATCATGCATACATAGGTCCCTTGTACTCCATTCCAAATTATAAGACATTTTTGCTTTTCTAGATACATAGCTTTTGTTATGCACTTAGATATTTACTGTTTAAATACATAGTAAAAGCAATTTATCTAAAAAAACCAAATCAATTTATAATTCGGGCCGGCAGCGAAGCCAACACTCCCTCTTGGTTGTGGTACGCTCTTCGACCTGCCATCTGCTACCTCCATGCGTGCTACCTTGTTCCCTTATGGGCTGGTATGAAGCATGTCCACCTTCGGCGGCTTATCCATCTTCTGAGATGAGTGACTCGTGAGGGCAAGACACCCATTGACGCAGCAATCCAGAATGCATTCTGTAAAAATTTCAGACGAGATAATATGAATAAACAATCCTGAAACATAGGTATAGCGACTATCATGTATGATGCCCAGTACGTAAACAAGAAACTAGAATGGAAGATAGACACCTGACATTTCACAAAGCATTACTCTCTACTAGATCTTCTTGATCACTGGCAACTAATGCAGACGACTGCATCATCACAACATCAGGGTGAGACCTGGGGGCCATGACAAAAGAACGGACCTCCTTTTCCAGCTCAATCCAGCTCTTGCCGGTGTCCTTCCTCAAGCCCTTTTCTCTCATCCTCTTCAGGATCCTGCCTCTGTCATCCCATCTGCCCTCGGATGAGTAGATGTTTGAGAGAAAGACATAAGCGGCAGTGCAGTCAGGGTCCAGGAGGAGCAACTTCTCTGCTGCATATTTTCCAACTTCTGAGTTCTTATGGAAGCTGCAAGCTCCCATCAAGGCTTGCCAGAGGAGAGCGCTGTCCTTGAAGGGTCCATCTTCTATGAATGCTTTGGCGTCATCCAGCTGGCTGGCTCGGCCAAGCATGTCAACCACACATGCATAATGCTCCACCCTTGGATGGATTCCATACTGTGATGACATGGAATTCAGTATCTCCAGTCCCTTCCTGGCTGATCCAACATGGCTGCATCCGTGGAGCAGTGACAAGAATGTGACATTAGTGGGCTTGACACCATCGGCTTTCATGGACTCAAACAATCCAAAAACCTCCGAACCATGACCATGTCGGGCAAAGGCTGCAATGATGGAATTCCATGTAATCGTATTCTTGCTCTGCATTCCATCGAACACTTCAATAGACTCCTGTAGTTCACCGCATTTGGAATACATATTAATCAGACCATTGCAGACATAGGTGTTCCCACAGAAGCATTTTTTGATGACCAGTGTGTGGATCTGCTTCCCAAGAGCAAATGGTGCAGAAGCACCGAAGGCCCCCAGAACTGCAGAAACCATGTTTGCATCAATGTGGATTCCTTTCTTGACCATCTCAGCAAACAATTCGAATGCCTTCTCCTCCAATCCGTTTTGAGCGAACCCAACAAGAATCACTGTCAAGAAAACTTCATCAGGATCCTGACAGGAGCGGAACACCCTCAGCGCATCCTCCATCAACCCACATTTGGAGTACATATCCATGAGCTCACTCTCAACATGGAGATCAGTCTCAAACCCAGCCTTGACAACAAGCCCATGAATCTGCTGCCCTTCTCTGGCGGCAAGTGACCCAGCACATGCTAACAAAGAGCTTGAGTATGAGGCCCTGTTGGCGTCCACCGCGTGCCTCATCTGCCGAAACAGAGACAGACTCTCCCTATATCGTTCTGCCCGAGCCATCCCGGAGACCATCGCCGTCCACGTGATGACGTTCCTGTCTGCCATGGCGTCGAACAGCCGTTCCGCTGAGCCTGGGGAGCTGCACTCGAAGTAGGCGGTGATCAGCGCGTTCCCGACGGACACCTCAGCGTCGAGCCCGCACGACACCGCCAGCCCGTGTACCACGGGGAGCGACGCGGCGCCCGCGCCCGCGTCCCCGCCCCCGTCAACACGCGCGCATGCGGACAGGACGGTGGTGAGCGTGGCGTGGTCGCACGCGGCGGCGCCTGGTGCGGCGCGCAGCATCCGCCTGAGCAGCGCGAGCGCATCCGTGGCCGAGGCGGAGGCGGCGAGGAGCGAGTTCCAGGACACGGAGTCCCGGAGGGGCATTTCGTCGAACGCCCTGGCGGCGTCCCCGCGGCGGCCGCAGCGGGCGTACATGGCGACGAGGGAGTTCCATACGGCGAGCACGTGGTGCAGGCTGGCACGGTGCGGGCAGAGGCGGAAGTGGGCGGGGTTCTTGGCGACGATGGCGTGCAGAGCGGTGCCGAGGCGGAGGTCCCCGGCGCGGCCGCAGCGGGCGAGGAGGCCGCTGAGGTGGGCGTAGTTGAGGAGCGGGGACCACGCATCTCTCATTCGGTGTCGGTCGTTGCAGATCACAGAGAAACTCGAAACGCACCTGACAGTATTTTACTCTTGCTGACGACGGAATTAAAAAAAAGGAGCCAGGCCTTGGGCCTGTTTGGATTAGAGCCAGCTAGTGCTCCCTGACCGGCTGGCCCAGACCCATCTCAAACGTCTGATATTGATGTCTCAAGCTGGGGATGGCGCTGCGTGTTCAAGCGATCTTAACAAAAAAAAATCTAGGTCTTCAAGCAAACACACTCTATATGCTTGAATTTCTTTATATAACCACGAAACAATTCTTATTTATTGGATCAAAACCCGATGGCTATGGAAGTTTCTTCTTCTTTCGGTCAAGTAGACTCAGAGGGAGGTTCGGGGACGGGGTTGTTGCTGTTGGGTGAGAGTAGGTAGGCCTCACAATGGTGGTGGAGGCATCGTGGCAATGGTGGCGGTGGACAACTGGTAAGCAGGGAGAGGGCGGAGGTGAGGTAGGGGCACTGCTGCCACTAGAGACAGGAGGAGAGGGAGGGAGCGAGCACGTGCGAAACAATTGACCAAAGTAAGAACCTTCTTCTAAGGTCCTTATTCCTATGGTGGTGGTGCTTCATGAAATTTTCTCCGTTTTCAGGGGCCTAACCGCTATGACGACCCTTTTCATCGTCTAAATTATTCTTCATTTCTCAATATTAGAGCAATTCCAACTAACCATTTTAGTTAAAGGGAATTTAATAGAAAGAAGAAGCTCATCAACTTTTCATTTTATTTTTTTCTACTTTTCTCAAATACTTCCCGCAACTTAAGGGGAGAGCAAACCATCCTCTCCCCCGAAGCGGCCTCTTTTGCGCGCATTGCTGTGCACCACCATTTTTTTTCTCCCCTACGCATCTCCAGCAACGTGCGTCGTTGTTGGCCTTGTCGAGGTACTCCTACCCACTGCCTCTTCCTCGTCCCTGTCGATCATAGCTACCACTGAGTAAGACGCATGCATCTAGGTTCATGGTGGTCATCAACACTATGGAGTTGGCGAGCTTCTTAAGACACTGTTTGGTATCACTTGGTCAATCCCTCCCATTCCCCTTGGTTCCTCAATTCTCTACAAGTCAAAATCTTCCTTAATCCTCTCCAATCCCCCTCAATCCTCATGGTTTAGGGATGAAAGGAACAAGGCCTAAGGCATGCCACCGCGGGCCCCATGTTGAGCCACTAGTGCGGTGGCAAGGGCGCCACCATTGAATGGTGGGAGATAGGGGGAGGGAGCAATGTCATGGATGTAAAATAGAATGGGACAAAGAATGAGGGAAAGATGGAAAGAACGTGGAAACGGGCTGCGTCATTGTTGATGCACGTATGTGTGGAAAAAGGAGCTTGTGATTCAAGTGATAGTGAATTCCCATTTGTTGTTGTGGGCAACGAGCCAACATGTCTGTTTTAAGAGTTGCTATTTTTCTACTACTAATAATAATTCTATGTACAGAAATTTCAGTGAACATGGAAAATGACAGGTTTCTCGTAGTGGAAAATGACAGGGTTGTCTTCTGCTTAATGAAATACGTGTCACGAGGACACGCTCTCGGAAAAAAAAGAGAAAATGACAGGGTTGTCGCAACAAAGAAAAACAGAGATAGAAGACAATTGACAGGTGTTCCTTCCTATCTATCCCTCATAGTTCGTCTGTTTGCATGTACATCCGTGATTCCTGCGTGGTTAGCGCTGTCGCCCTCGGCCAAAATTAAGAATATTCGATTCTAATAATGAGATTTTCTGGCAGTAGAAAGTAGTCTTCCTTCTCGCCAAGTTGTCTATGCATGGAACTATGGAAGCATGCACGTAACTTGTACATGCTGCCATATACTGGTCCAATTTAATTTCATAAATAAATCAAGTGATACACAAGTCCCTGCTTCACTGTTGTCTGTTCTCTGTTGACGTGCACGGAGTCGTGCAGAGACGAAGAACAAGTTGCGGAGGGGGAGATCTTAAGGTGGTGGATATCAGACGCTACCGTGGTTACGGACTTACGGTTCTGAAAATACACATCCAAAAATACACAAAAATATATGTTTTGAGATAATGTGAAGGAGTGGCAGTGGTGCTCAATGCTGTTTTCCTCCTAAACGGATGACGGCTAGTTGGTTGCCTTGTGGTTTGAGCATGCGACGGTCCATTTGAAGTACTAAGGCTAGTTGGTTGCCTTAGTAGTTGTTAATTTGGGTTTTGACCTTTGAGCCCGGTTTTCTCTCTAAAAATGAAGCTACCACTTGTTTCTGCCTCTTCCCTATACCGTCTTTTTTAGAAAAAAAACTTGGATGGATAGAGTAGGTAATAATGTAAATCATGATTTGAATAAAAAACGTATATATGTTTATATTTCTTTGTTTTTGCTATTGTCAGTCCAAAAGTTTCTTTACTGAGCCATATAATTAGCATATATACTCACACGAATAGATTAAATCTTAAAGTTATCTTAAATAAAAATTCTAAAAGTTTGATCTAATTTGTAGGGAAAAACGTCAAGATTTATGCTACCAAATTAGTATCATTACACACACCACAAACTATATTTCATAATATGATCATGTGATGTCACAAATATTTACATTTTTTGTGTTTTTGTCTAACGGTCACAAATCCTATCTATCAGTCACCTAATTTGTTAAAATTGTATTTCTTCTCTTGTGATTTGTCTGTGATATGTTAAATGTCTTTGTGTTATCATATATAGTCATTTTCTAACTAAAGAAATAATTAAAAATTGTTAACTGTCTTTGCGCCAACACAAATTAGATTTTGTTGGGTTTGTAGTTTTTTCTAACAAGTTTTTTATTTTCAGATCTGAAAATTGTTATGCCTAAAGACGAACTAAAGTTGCAATTTTAATATAAAATATATACAATAACCGTCATTATTTGAAAGGAAGTTAAAATTCAAACACCTGAATTTTAGCAAGCCCACGGCCACTCGTGCAAGTTGTGTTGGGAGTGCATTTCAGTTTTTTTTTTCTCTCATCTATTTGGACAACTGGCCGAAAGAGAGGCCAAGACATTCTACCGCGTCCTGGACGTTCTATTGCTTTGCTCCTCGATCTGATCCTCTTGGCAACTAAGTATGGCGCCACGGCACTTCCTCATCCTGCTCGCGATCATCTTGTCGTTCGCCGGCGGCAACGCCAGGCCAATGGGAGTTGCTATGTCTGTGTCTGGCGCAGTCCGTCCGCAGCTTTAAGCTGCTCGACCACAGGCAACTTCACCACCGGCGGCGAGTACCAGGTGAACCTCGTCAACCTCACGATGAACCAGCTCCCACAGACCAGCCGGAGTAAAGAGAGCAGCAGGTTTGCGCGCCCCAAGCCCCCAACAGCCGAGAGTCGACGGCCTCCAACGGCGCCTGCATCATCCTCCGGTACTCCAACGTCTCTTTCTTCTCTGTTGCCAGCCTAGACTACATGATGCCCTACGTGTACTTGAATGTCTGCGTCGCCGACATGGCAAAGCATGGACATGATGCGGTCGAAGCTGACGAGCGATCTCTCGCCGCGGTCTCGGAGCTCCGGTTCGCCCACGGGAGCAAGAACTACACGGATTCCAAGGGGTGACGCGGTGGTGATGTACGGGCTGGCGCAGTGCACCCAGGGACCTCAACGCCAGCGAGTGCACCAGCAGGTGCCTTGAGCATTTCATCCAGGAGCAGCCGTGGCCGCAACCCAGCGACACCACCTACGGGCTACCAATATCCCTCAGCACCTCACGTATTTTCAAACATACTATATATATGTAAGCACCACTGATGCCAGTGAGTGTTGATCTCAAACATGCATGCTACCCATGCCACACGCATATCTGCCATTCTACGGAAGCACCACTGATGCATAAGTATACTTTGAGGCTTTGAGCTTAAATAGAGATTTTGAAATATCCACATACCTGACGGGAGAAGTCTTGATTTATCCACACTAGCTACACCGTACATTTATAGATGTATGGAGAAAAGTATCAGATGAATGAAGATTAAGACGGCGTACGTCAAGTCGAGCCAGGTGATGTACAACACATAGATAGATTCTTTGGAACCAAAACTTTATTATGATTATGCATATATTATTGGTCAAACACCACACATGATAATGTGTGTCGTCTTACTGCATTATTACATATAGAGAGAGGGGAGATTTCCCAAATGAATTAATACTCAATAGTAGGGCGGAATGGCAGCGGATACGGCACAGGGGGTGGTGCAGTAGCTGGGCAGCTGGTAGAGTCCACACATGGCCGGCATGTTCTGCGCAACCTGCGCCACCACCATGGCCATGGGGGTGAGGGCCTGGGCCGCCGGCAGCAGCTGCTGCCATTGCTGCATCAGAGCTGGCTGGTACAGGCTGCTGGCGGCGGCGGTGCCTGTAGGGAAACGGGTAGGCTACGCTAGCTAATCTACCGCGTACATCCAAGAAACTTGCGAGTAGGAGATCATAGATCGTTACCACTAGACGCGCAGCGCAGCGGAAGAAGTCGCGCGTCGGTGTGGTTGAAGTAGTCGATCACGTCCCACGAACCGAGCTCCTCGTCCTTGATCCCAGCAGCCGATCAGCGCAGCAGTCGCAGCAGCGCCTCTACGGAGTCCACACGTACGGGGATGGAACGCCGGGCGTCGGTGTGCTAGCACCGTGCGCACGGCAAGGGCGGCGGCCGAGAAGGGAGGGTGCGACTAGGAGGGGAGGCGCGGCAACTGATCAGCGCCCCTAGCCCCTCCCACATATATATAGGGCGTACAAATGGGCTTCTATCTCATAGGCTCATTAGTAACCCTAATCCCTTTTTGGATCAATATCCTCTTGGGCCTTTAATCCGTATTGTGATGATGGGCTCTCGGGCATATCACCAACAATCTCCCACTTGCACTAGAGACAATCATCTATGCAAGTTTTCCAACATTCCAAACCCCTTAAGTGTGTGACCCGTTAGGTTCATGTGTAGATGGTCGTGAGTGGAAACCATTTCCGAATCACTAGTCAATAGCGGCACCTAGCAGGGCATAGTGACTCACAAATACACATAAAGATCATATCGGCCGAACCTTAGATATACTCATACACTGATCCTTTTGCCACACGATACCAGTCAAGCTCAAGGCGAGATGCGTGCCACCCTTGTGATAGCTCGACCATTCTCTCGATCTAATAGTGGATTCTATTCATGACTAACCTTTAGTCATTATGATTAACTCTTTAATCACTTTGGCATGGCCATGCACTTTCTAATCCATCTATCTCGAGGGGCCCAGAGATATCTCTCCTGTTATCTAGGAGGGGCAAATTCCATCTTGATCCGCACACATCCCATTCCATGTTTCATGATACACCTGTAAGCTACTTTTATAACTACCCATTTACGGAGTAGCGTTTAGCAGCCCCAAGATGCACCACTACACACAGTGAGAAACAATGGCAATCTCAGGTCTAAGGATCCAGTAGGTATAACACTCAAGAACAACTGATGGCACATTCAAAATAACAATCCCAGTATTGTCTTGGAGTGGGTCAATCCAACACCATGTTCACTAACATGTGTCCACATCATTAATCTGATATCTCCATATCTATGATCCGTGAAACATGATCATCAATTAATGCATGTGCTAGTCTCTACGTCGTTATTGTCCCACATAACGACATAAACTAGGGATAATTTAGAACAACATCATTACAAACAAAGAGTTTCACGATCAAGTCACGTACTTGATAATCAATATAAATGATAATCATCCATGGAACAAATAACAATTATTTATTATTACATAAACATACTCATGACATAACACTCTCCCACGCACAATAGAATCACTTATGTAAGTATCTAATACCCATAGACCACATGTGCGCCTCATGCTTTGGTTGTGGGAGAGGCTTTGTCAATGGATCAGCAACGTTTGAATCCGTGTGCACCTTGCAAATCTTCACATCACCTCTCTCAACAAAGTGACGGATGAGGTGATACTTCCGTAGTATATGTTTGGACTTCTTGTGTGATCTAGGCTCCTTTGCAAGCGCAATGGCACCATTATTATCACAATAGAGGTCCACTGGACTGGACGCACTAGGAACAACACCCAACTCAGAAACAAATTTTCTGATCCAAACTGCTTCTTTTGCAGCTTCGGAAGCTGCAATATACTCGGCCTCTGTCGTCGAATCAGCCACCGTATCTTGCTTGGAACTCTTCCAGCTCACTGCCCCACCATTGAGGCAGAAAACAAATCCAGATTGCGATGCGGAGTCATCTTTATCTGTTTGAAAACTAGCATCGGTGTAACCCTTTACAACGAGCTCATCTTCGCCTCCAAATATTAGGAACATATCCTTAGTTCTTCTCAAGTTCTTAAGGATACCCTTTACAACTGTCCAGTGATCTTCACCGAAGTTTGATTGGTACCTGCTCGTAACACTTAGAGCAAAAGAGACATCTGGGCGCGTACAAAGCATAGCATACATGATGGATCCTATGGCTGAAGCATAAGGAATCGCACTCATCCTCTTTCGCTCATCAGGTGTCGCAGCACACTGACTCTTGCTTAGAGTAACGCCATGTGACATTGGTAAGAAACCTTTCTTGGAATCTTGCATATTGAACCGATTCAATATCTTGTCAATGTACGTGTCTTGGCTTAATCCAATTAGCCTTTTTGATCTATCTCTATAGATCTTTATCCCCAGAACGTAAGCCGCCTCTCCTAAATCCTTCATCGAAAAACTCTTTTTCAATGAGGTTTTAACGGCTTCAAGCATTGGAATATCATTTCCGATCAGCAATATGTCATCTACATATAGGACCAGAAACACAAGTGCGCTCCCACTAGCCTTTTTGTAAATACAAGGCTCTTCTTCATTCTTGATGAAGCCAAACCCTTTGACTACTTCATCAAAACGAATATTCCAACTCCGAGATGCTTGCTTCAATCCATAAATAGACCTGTGAAGCTTACATATTTTCCCAGCATTTTTAGGATCAACAAAACCTTCAGGCTGTGTCATATACACATCCTCGCTTAGATGTCCATTAAGGAAAGCAGTTTTGACATCCATTTGCCATATTTCATAGTCATAATACGCAGCAATTGCTAGGAGAATCCGAACAGACTTTAGCATTGCGACGGGCGAGAAAGTTTCCTCATAGTCAACACCTTGAATTTGTCGGAAACCTTTCGCCACCAATCGTGCCTTATAGATGTGAACATTTCCATCCATATCTAACTTTTTCTTAAAAATCCACTTACAATCGACAGGTCTCACACCGTCAATTGGATCAACCAAGTTCCAAACTTGATTGTCATGCATGGATTTTAATTCGGATTCCATGGCCTCAAGCCATTTGTCGGAGTCGGGTCCCATTATTGCTTCCGTGTAGGTCATGGGCTGATCATTTTCCATCAATAATACGTGGCGCTCCTCCGTGATAAGGAGGTTGAGCTTGTCAGTTGCGCGACGTGCCCTTATAGACCTTCGTGGGGCTGGTGCCTCAACTACAGGTTGTGCAACATCTTGCACTTCCCGTGGCTCTTCAGTGGGTGCTGAAACAGTTTCGGGTGTTTCCTGAATTTCTTCAAGCTGCACCTTGCTCCCACTAAATCCTTTTGAGAGAAACTCCTTTTCTAAGAAAACACCATTGCGAGCGACAAACACTTTGCCTTCCGCTTTATTGAAAAAATAGTATCCTTTGGTTTCCTTAGGATACCCCACAAAGAAGCATTTGTCTGACTTTGGAGTGAGCTTATCTGACATCAAACGTTTGACATAAGCCTCACATCCCCAAACTTTGAGAAAAGATAATCCGGGACGTTTCCCAGTCCATATCTCATATGGTGTCTTCTCAACAGACTTACTTGGAACCCTATTCAGTGTGAACGCAGCAGTTTCAAGAGCATAACCCCAAAATGACAATGGAAGATCGGCTTGGCTCATCATCGACCTAACCATGTCCAACAAGGTTCGGTTCCTCCGTTCGGATACCCCATTCCATTGAGGCGTTCCAGGCGGAGTTAGCTGCGGAACGATTCCACATTGCTTCAAATGATCACCAAATTCAAGGCTCAAATATTCACCTCCACGATCCGATCGCAGAAACTTAATTGTCTTGCCTAATTGATTTTGTACTTCACTCTGAAATTCTTTGAACTTATCAAACGATTCAGACTTGTGCCTCATCAAGTAGATATAACCATATCTACTAAAGTCATCAGTAAAAGTAATGAAGTACTGAAAACCACCTCTGGCTATTGAGCTCATTGGTCCACATACATCGGTATGTACAAGTCCCAACAAGTCACTTGCCCTCTCACTATGACCTGTGAAAGGCGCTTTGGTCATCTTCCCAAGTAAACAAGACTCGCACGTGTCAAATGATTCAAAATCAAATGAGCTCAACAAACCATCTTTATGGAGTTGTTCAATGCGCTTCTCATTTATATGACCTAAGCGACAATGCCAAATAAATGTGGGATTCAAATCATTTGGTCTAAGCCTCTTAGTATTAATGTTACAGACAGATTTATCCTCAAGATCAAGAACATATAATCCATTCACCAATGGACAATGAGCATAGAAAATACCATTGCAAAAAATAGAACAACGTTTGTTCTCTATTACAATCTTAAAACCATCAACTTCTTCCAAACATGAAGAAGAAATAATGTTCTTGCTCAAAGCAGGAATGCAATAACAATTATTTAATTCCAAAACTAATCCGGAGGGTAGAGACAAGTGGTAGGTGCCGACCGCCAACACCGCAACCTTTGCGCCATTGCCGACACGAACGTCCAACTCGCCTCGTGCAAACCTTCTAGTCTCACTTAGACCCTGCAACGATTTGCAAGTGTGAATCATCGATCCAGTATCAAATACCCATGATT
This sequence comes from Saccharum spontaneum, assembly GCA_022457205.1. Classification (NCBI taxonomy): domain Eukaryota; kingdom Viridiplantae; phylum Streptophyta; class Magnoliopsida; order Poales; family Poaceae; genus Saccharum; species Saccharum spontaneum. Next base: position 10,912,516 of record CM039612.1, read on the forward strand.
CACTAGAAGATAATGCAATATTAATTTCTATAACATTTATACCTGAAGTGGAAGTCTCACTTCCCTTCTTCTTCTTCTTTTCTTCTAAGTACTTCTTGCAGTTCCTTGACCAATGTCCCTTTTCATGACAGTGGAAGCATTCATCCTCAGAAGTGGGGCCAGGTTTGGCTTTAGGTGCTGGCTTTTGCTTAGAGCCCGAGGACTCACCGCTAGGAACCTTTTCCTTGCCTTTACCCTTGGGAGGCGTCCAACGCTTCCTCTTTTTGTTTCCATTCTGAACCATCATCACATGATTGGGATTCTTCTTAATGCTCTCCTCTGCTGTTTTTAGCATCCCATGCAATTCACTCAATGTTTTCTCCAAGCCATTCATCTGAAAGTTCATGATAAAAGGCTCGTAGCTCGCCGGGAGCGACTGGAGAATGACATCAGTAGCCAGGTCATGGTGAAGTTCAGAACCAAGTCTGTCCAAAGTCTCAATGTAACCAATCATTTTGATCACATGAGGACTGACCGGACTACCTTCTGGCAGCTTGCACGCAAACAAGGACTTCGAGATGTTGAACCTCTCAGTCCTGGCTTGGTTCTGAAACATCCCACGTAGCCCCTCGATCATAGTGTGAGCATCTGTATGCTCATACTGCTTTTGCAGATCAGAGGACATAGTGGCGAGCATCAGACAGCTGACGTCAAGTGAGTCATTGCAGTGTTTCTCATAAACTCTGCGTTCAGCAGCAGTGGAACCATCAGGGAGATCATCAGGATATGGTTGCTCAAGAACATACTCCTTTTTCTCTTGCCTGAGAACAATTCTCAGGTTGCGGTACCAATCAATAAAGTTTGTTCCATTCAACTTTTCTTTCTCAAGAACAGATCGCAAATTGAAAGTGGAATTGTTACTGGCAGACATGATCTACAACATTAAAATAAAGCAAGATTTTAGCACTATGTTTATGTAAAGACTTTCATTAACTAATTTAACAAAAGACAACCTACTATATCAAAGTCATCTTCCCTCTAATGACATATAGTGGTTCAAGATCCATAATCACTAAAATCCTAGTGAGCTTTGGCATCACGGCTAGAAAAAATAGTGACACAGGTAAGCAACAGATTGCTAATCATATCTCTATACGACTCTTGTTTGTCGGGTGGCATCCAATGCCCCGGCCCCAACACTATGCCTTAAAGCCCAAAACTATTTTGATAGCTTTGCTGAGTTAACCAATACTGTGCTTGTAAATGTCCGACATCCACCCTATACAAAAATGATAGCTGAGGGTACTCTACTTTGGTAAACCTACCACACAGCGATCAAAAATTATAGGTGCAGCTATTGGTAAAAGGCATGAAAAACTCAACTTTTCTGAGGGGAGCTATTCTACCATGACAAAACATCCACCATATGTAAAGCATGAAAGAATAGTATGACAGGAAAGTAAACATCACAGGCATATAATCATATTATATTGTGAATAGTATGGCCTCTTTCATCACAATGGGCTCCATCGCCATGGCTCCAATGTGACCTCCATTGCCATCTGTCCTGTCTTGTGGTGATCAACATCGCCATCATGCTCGAAGCCTCCATGGATAGATACTAAACTATTACATCTAATAGCTAGTGAAATAATTACATGAGGATTCAAACATCACAAGTCGACACGCAGGTCGTTATACAATAATGGTGCAACCTCAACCCGGTTGTGTTAGTCACAAAAAAAAAACCCGGTTGTGTTAACTTGCGACACGCAGGCCGCACAAATTATCACATACATCATCACATGACATTGAGGCCATACCATTCACATCACACCCTGCAAAAACAAGTTAGGCGTACGACGTGTTCTACCAAAGTAGCGCTTAGGAAGCCGCTATAACCGGAAAGCAACGGCGGTCCCTGAAAACCTCACAGAATTACATAGATCGCATCTATGGAATTCCTATGAAAATCTCATCGGAGTGATCGCATCACCTCAAATCCGAGCCATTCATAATGCCTCAATTTTCACTAGGTCAATCACATTGACCGTGCAACTTTTGCACTTGAGAAGACTGCATCTACACATGACCTCGATCTGTTGGTTCAATCTACTGACTATGCACACAGTTAGTCCCTTGTGGTGATTCCAGCCGGTAGGGACATGTCGTATGCACAACAGAGAATGAACACAAACTAATCTTTTTGGTCACATGCCGCAATCAACTTGCTCCAATTTTAACCCCTTATGACCAATTGATCCAATCAAACCGTGCAAGAGTAATAGATCCAATCTACTACAACAACATATCACATATATGCTAATGATCCAGACCAAAAACTACGCAAGATGGCTCCGGTACCACTGTAGGGAAACGGGTAGGCTACGCTAGCTAATCTACCGCGTACATCCAAGAAACTTGCGAGTAGGAGATCATAGATCGTTACCACTAGACGCGCAGCGCAGCGGAAGAAGTCGCGCGTCGGTGTGGTTGAAGTAGTCGATCACGTCCCACGAACCGAGCTCCTCGTCCTTGATCCCAGCAGCCGATCAGCGCAGCAGTCGCAGCAGCGCCTCTACGGAGTCCACACGTACGGGGATGGAACGCCGGGCGTCGGTGTGCTAGCACCGTGCGCACGGCAAGGGCGGCGGCCGAGAAGGGAGGGTGCGACTAGGAGGGGAGGCGCGGCAACTGATCAGCGCCCCTAGCCCCTCCCACATATATATAGGGCGTACAAATGGGCTTCTATCTCATAGGCTCATTAGTAACTCTAATCCCTTTTTGGATCAATATCCTCTTGGACCTTTAATCCGTATTGTGATGATGGGCTCTCGGGCATATCACCAACAGTGCCCTGGAGCTGCATCATCATCTGCAGCTGCTGCACGACGGACTGCACCACACTGCACATGGCCTGGCACCGTGACTGCATGTCCATCATCCTCATCTGCTGGCAGCACTGCTGCCGGAGCGGCTGGCAGATAGCGTTCGGCTGCCACATCGTCTGCTCACCAAGGGCGTAGAAGAGCGCCGCCACCGGGCTGCACTGCGGCCGCCTCAGGTACTCGGCGCAGGGGTACAGCCCGCCGGCGCCCATCATCGTCATCAGGGCGCTAGCGCCGGCGCCGGCACCGTACAAGCCTTGCAGCCCCGTCCAGGGCATCTGCAGAGCGGAAGCGCTGGCGGCAGCCGACAGAGCCAGGCTGCCAGGCACACGGCGAGAACGATGACCATCTTCATGCTAGCTGATCTGTTGGACGATCCTTTCTACTCCTTTGCTTGCTTTGGTGCAGTAGTAGTAGTGTCTCTGATCTGTATGTGGGATCTGATGATAGAGTAGTGCATATGTGGGAGCTATTTATAGATGATCCATGGCTTGCGTTCTGCAGCATCTGCAACTGATGATTTTGGAATGTTGCATTGCATGACGTGGAAATACAAGTGCCTTTTTACATGGATTTAGATGTATAGATACATCATTGAGCTTCCTTTCAGCACATATGAAGAATCAACTTTACATGTCAAGGATTGTCACTGAATTCATACGCTTGTAGCATAGCCCAATTTATCTCAACAAAAAACAAACAAACATACAGGTCATTACACAGCTGCTATTTGGCGTACCAGATCGGGACGGAGACACGGAGCTCCAAATCACCGTTCCGCCAGCAACTGATATGGCAGCAGCAGCACCACCGCTGCAGCCATCCACGATTGCTGGTACTGGATTTTTTTTTGTGTGTGTGTGAAAGGTACTGGAATATTTTCGGTAGCGCCACCGCCACCTGCTGGTTCCGTGATATTCGTCACCTGCACCGGCGTCTTGGTCGGGTTCCTGTGGCGGCGGCTACGGCACCGCCGCAGAAAGGCAGGAGAGCACGACCTCGACGTGTTCGACGAGGAGGACGAGCCTCTGGACGACGAATCATTTGTAAAAGGCACGGGGCCGGCCGATGCGATTCCGGTACAGTGAGCTGGCGGCCGCGACGAGCTTCTTCTCCGACGAGGAGAAGCTCGGCCAGGGAGGCTTCGATCGGCTCGGTGTACCGAGGGACCTCCACGTCGCAATAAAAAGAGAGTCCAAGAGCTCCAAGCAAGGGAGGAGCGAGTACGTCTCCGAGGTGAAGATCATAAGCCGGCTCAGCACTACAGGAAACAGCTGATTTGCCGGGTGTAAAATAATTTGCCGGGTATTTTTTATCAGGCACCCGGCAAAGTCATTCTTTGCCGGGTGCCAGACCTGGTGGCACCTGGCAAAGAAAGGCCTCCGGCAAACCAGCCTTTGCCGGGTGCTAGACACCCGGCAAATTACAGCCGTCGGCAAAAATTAGTCTTTGACGGATCCCGGGCACCCGGCAAAATATGGCCGCCGGCAAAGGTGACCGGCGTGACGGCGGCCACCTGCCGTCAGCCTTTGCCGGGTGCCACGCCATCAGGCACCTAGTAAAGATTTTGTGCCTCCTGAGCTGGCACCCGGCAAAGGCTTCTTTGCCGGGGGCCAGGTTTGGCACCCGGCAAATTATAAATTTTTTTTGTGTTTTTTGTCCCATTTTTTTTCTAGGGCCTTGGTACAGTAATTATAACTCCATATCAAAATTTGGGACATTTTTGACTTTTTATACTATATTTCTTTAATTATTTTCATTCACTTGAATTTTTCCGATTACTCTAAATTTAAACTGCAGGTACATTAAATAATGGAATTCTGTCATTCGAAAAATGATATTCATGATGTTTGGCGTATGTTGACGCCGTATCCAGGAACTCGCATTAAATTACGACCATCATGTTGTCGTAGCATGATGAGGTAATCGCGGAGAAAGTTTATTTAAATTATATAAAATCCAGATGAAGTCCGAAAATCACGAAACTTGTCGATGTTTCTTGTTATTGCATTTGGAGGCCGTGGTAAAAAATTGAGAAAGTTTTGAACAAGTTGCGACGTCGGATGCCTAAAACCCAGACATCTCCACTTGCAATAACATATGATCACATATATGGAGATGTCTGGGTTTTAGGTATCCGACGTCACAACTTACTAGAAACTTTTTGAATTTTTTACCACGGCCTCCACATGCAACAACAAGACACATCGAAAAGTTTCGTGATTTTCAGACTTTGTTTGGATTTTATATAATTTAAATACACTTTTCCCGCGAGTACATCGTCATGTTACGACAACATGATGCGCGAAAATTCATGCCACTTCCTGCATACAGCCTCGACATACCCTAAATATCATGAATACCATTTTTTGAATAACCAAATTCCATTATTTCATGTACCCGTAATTCAAATTTGGAATAGTCGCAAAAATTCAATGAAACGAAAAAAATTAAGGAAATATAGTTCAAAAACTCAAAATTCTCCCAAATTTTAAAATAGGGATTTATTTACTGTAGCAAGGCCCCACAAAAAATGAGGCTAAAAAAACAAAAAAACAAAAAAAATAATTTGCTGGGTGCCACCGTGGGCCCCCGGCAAAGAAATCTTTGCCGGGTGCCAGATCAGCGGGCACCCGGCAAAGAAATTTTAAAAAAAATAAAAAAATCTTTGCCGGGTGCCAAGTCAGGGGCACCCGGCAAAGAAATTTAAAAAAAATAAAAAAAATTCTTTGTCGGGTGCAAGGGCACCCGACAAAGAATTTTAAAAAAATAAAAAAATTCTTTGCCGGGTGCCTCTGTGCCCGACACCCGGCAAAGGTTCTAACCTAAAAGCCCAGCTGGCCGGCCCAACACTCCTCGCTCAGTCACTCTCTCCCTCCCTCCCACCCACCCACCCGCACGCCGCCGCTCGCCCTCCCGCTCCACCTTCCCTCCTCAGATTCAGATCCACCCTTCTCTGCCGTCAGTCCCACATCCTCCCATACCGCCCCACCTCCGCCGCTGAGGCCGCAATGATGGTGCGCACAAGGCCGCCCTCCTCGCGTGTCCGCAGTCCACGCCTCTGTCTGGTCCTCGCAACGCAGCAGCCACCCGGTCGGTAGTCGTCGTCGACGTCGGGGCGAGGTGGCCATACAGACCCAGCCTGGGCTCGCCCGGCTTCCTGCACGGAGCAGCAACGCGGCACCCCAGCATGGTAGCCTAGCCACCGGCCGCCGCGGCCCGGCTGCGCCAGCAAGAGGACCAGCCACGGTTGAGGCGCGCCCCTCCCCGCGCTGTTGACTCGAGCGCCCACCTACACGGACGCGACATCACCAACGCTGCCTCAGCTCGGCCACCGGATCTCGCGGCAGGTGCCTGTTCCCTTTTCCTCCGCTGTCCCGTGCCTCCTCCCCCGCATCCTCTCTCCCTCCGTCTCTTCCTTTGTGCGGTTGATTGGGCAAGCGGCCCTTTCCACTGCCGCCTCTCGAGGTCTGCTCTGTATGTCCCTCCCTCTGTCACCTCCAGGTTTCATCTTAATCTCAACATGCGCCTCTCTTTTTTAGGTGCTTTCCCTGCTTTGTCTTCTCAGCTAAGATTTCATAGATATGCTAATTTAGGACAAACCTCCATACTGCTATCTGATTCCGGTGTTTATCACACGGATTTCATTCCTGCGCACAATGATTTTTACTGATTTCAGTGCCACGCCCATGAACACCTCCTGTTTTTCCCCTGATGCTGGATGCAGGTGATGGAAATGTTGCTTTTGGTTGTATAGCCTGTCATGAAAATAAACTCCCATACAGGCTGATGATCTTCAATCTCCTGATGCTTGCTGCAGGCAACGAATATGTGTTGGTGCTCTTTGTGACTCTATAATTCCTAATTGTTCTCCCAGTTGTGCCTTGGTGCCTCATGTGAATATCTATATAATTTTTGTATACATCTGAAAAGAGTTAGTATATGTGTGGTGCTCAAGGGTCACATCATACTGAATTGGTACCTGTGCTTCTTAGAAGAAGTATATTAGATTGTTAAACTGCAGCTTACAACTGCATTTATGCCTTCATTGCTTGAGTGATAATATATAGAAGTTTCTACTGTCGTCATTTATATAGACATTTGCCATTGGAACTTGATCATTTTTGTCTTAGACATCGTCTGGTCCATGCTCATGTGTACAGTGAGCTAATGGATTAACCTTTATTTCCTGAGTGTATTTGCCATTAGAACTTGACCATTTTTTGATGTGCGTCGACGAAGTGTCACCATAGCGTTAGCACGGGCATACATTTTATTGGTCATCCATGTATGGTTTTCCTGTCATTTATTTATGCATCTCATATACTGTACTTTAGCAGTTCTGGGCAGCTAGGAGGTGTGTGAAGATATTGGTGCTCAGCTTGTTCTTGGCAATCGCCCGATTGAAATAACTGTATGTAGCTTATTAGTTGAACAATGGCTTATTTTAATGGTATATTGGTATTTGTACGGTGACCTTGCATTGCTAACTCTGCAAAGTACAACGTAGAATAGCTGAGAATATCTGGATATGATTTGACATATATAATTGAGAATCTCAGGTACTTCCATGTTTCTAAATTCTAAATTCCATGTGCTTTCTGGTATGGTTAAAATCCGTATCTGTTTTTTTTTTGCGAAAGCGTATCTTGTTCTTCATACAGGTGAATGGGCCTATACTGGTGGAGGACACTTGCCTATGTTTTAATGCACTCAAAGGCCTACTAGGTGATTTATTTCTACTATTGTTTTTCAAGGTCCTCTCATTATTTATGTTCTACTATATATATACTATCCGACACTCACAATATTTAGGATATTTAGGTGCTGCTTATCATATTGTTGTTAGAGAGATTTAAGCCTTTTCTGTTTGGAGCTCCCTTGCAGATTTATCTTGTTATGGAGTTATTGAAATTTGTATGGCATAATATATATACTGTTGGGGCTCTTCATCCGGAGAACATAAAGGTTTATGAACTAATGAACAATTAATTGTATATCAAAGAAGCAAATAATTTTTGAACACAAACTGATTTGTTCCTGTTCAAACTCCTTACCAATTGTCTTGAATGGTTCAACTTAGGTAACATTAATTTTGGAGTAATTCCAGGTTCAGAATGATCAAATAAATATTGCTTCAGGTTAGTAATCGAGTAACTATTCTTGTAACTTACACCTCAAATACAACCTTGCAGACAATTTTATCGTTGCCGCGATGGAAGCCAGGTGGTGTTGTGTCTTGCATATGCTAAGAAGAAGACATCTTTTGCAACATGCAATCTAGAATGACACATCTTTCCTCACTGTAAGTATAAAAGCACATCTTTGCCGCAATTACTAACCGTTATGTATTCAATAAAAACATTTGTGAACATAATTATTGTACTTGTAGTCGGTGAATGTCACGGATTATTCTATCCTTTTAGGAGTGGATAAAGGGAAGCATGGACTTGTGTGTGGTATCATTGATTATCTGAGGCAATGTATTTGGTTGATTATCTGAGGCAATATACTTGGTACAAACAATTGGAGATATGGCTGAACAAGATATATATGAATTGAGTTGATTCCTCTATTGTGTATGATTTTTTTAATATCTTGTTCATGGGCAAACAAATATTTTCTTACAAATATTTTAGATATTTGTAAAGTCCGTAGCGTTAGCACGAGCATTATACTAGTGTCTTACCTTAGTCCTTGAGTCCATGCTCTCTCAACAAAAAAATGTCTTATGCACATGCAGTTTGGTAATGTCACCGACCTTGACCATTTTCGACATGAAAGGACCACATAATTGACATCATCAAGCAAGGCAATGTCTTTGGGTAAGGACTGCTGGTACTGATCACATAATATTTTTCAGTTTCTTGCTTACCCACATGTTTCATAATCATTATGCAGGTATCTTTGACCTGCGTAATCTGCTTGCAAATCTCTATGTGCTTAATTTTGTGCCTAATCCTTTCCACATTAGCGATGTACCTATGCAACGTTGTACGCACAATGTAGATGGTTACCTGTTCTTGCCTATACGGGGATTGCTGTTTCGGCTCTGATCAATAATTTTACGCAAAATCCATTCCTCTGTATTGACGCTGAAGCTGTTGATACATAACCATAGTAGTATATGCCTTTAGAGCATTGTCTGTAATGAATTACATATTTTGAGATGGTGTTTCAGCATCACCTCTCCGTATTGCCGAGTGCCAGGGCACTCGGCAAAGAAAATTTGGAAAAAAAATTAAAAAAATCTTTGCCGGGTGCCTCTGACATGGCACCCGGCAAACCAAAGGCTGATGGAGCCAGCGCCGTGACGGCCACTTTTCTTTGCCGAGTGGCGGGTTTACACTCGGCAAAGTCTTTGTCAGGTGCCCAATAAAAAGCACCCGGCAAAGAAATCTTTGCCGACTAACTTTTTACCGGCGGCTCTTTGCCGAGTGCTGCACCCGGCAAATGCTTTGCCGAGTGCAAAGTAGCCTTTGCCGGGTGTTTTCGGCACCCGGCAAAGCGCCTAAATCCTGTAGTGCAGGCACCTCGTGCAGCTCATCGGTTGGTGCCATGGCGGCGGCGAGCTCTTGCTCGTGTACGAGCTCATGCCAAACGGAAGCCTGCATCTCTCATCACTCATGTAGGCATGACATCGTGCTCGGAATCGGATCTGCACCAGGAGTGGGAGCAGTGCGTTCTGCACCGTGACATCAAGCCCAGCAACGTCATGCTTGCTCGAGGCTCGACGGCTCCTTCAACGCCAAGCTCGGCGACTTCGGGCTCACCAGGCTGGTCGACCACGAGCGGCAGTCGCGGACAACCGCGCTGGCCGGCACGATGGGGTACATGGACCCGGAGTGCTACTTCACCGGCAGTGCCATCGCCGCGTCCGACGTCTACAGCTTCGGCGTCGTCATGCACGAGATCGCAACACCGGCCGCCGCCCGATCGTGGTGCTGCAGGACACCGAGGAGTACGCCACCGTGCACCGCCTGGTGTAGTGGGTCTGGGAGCTCTACGGACAAGGGAGGATCCGCGACGCCACCGAAGCACGGCTGGACGGCGGCAGCGGCGAGGAGGTTTTTTTTGTCGAACGTGCATTGTAGCACGGGTTTCGTTAAGAGGAAATAGATAACATCTGAACAAACACACCGAAAACGTCGACAAAGGGTAACAAAGGTTGCCCGATGAGCCGCAAGAATGGAAAGGCTAAAAAACAAGGAAAAAAAATCGAAACCAAGTAACACAACAGCAGAGATAGACTATAAAAGAGCGAAGAGCAACGACAGCCTCGAGTAACTGGCCCGCAACCAAAGGGCAGCCACCTGCAGGATCGTCAAGCATATCTCGTGAGCATCAGAGGCTTCACTTCTAAACGTCCGAGCGTTGCGCTCCTTCCATAGCAGGCAGCAGGCCACGGACGTTCCAGACAAAGATGTTGTCGTTCAACGTGAGAAACAGGCAGTCGACGAGGAAGCACAGGTTGCCTAGACCTCAGCTCCACCCCCTCGACAAGCTGGATGCCGTCGATTGCACAGCCTGCCGGGAATAGCGTCCTGATTGCTTCCCGCTTGGACTCTGAGAGGGGCTCACCGAACAGGGCCAGGTACTCATCAAACTCTCCGTCCGCACCCGTCAGGGCAGTCGGCTGCTGTGGACGTACGCCCAACTTGGCCATCAGCACATTCTGCGCTTGCACCGTTGGGTTGGAGGCCCTGGACCTGCTTTTGGCCGCAAGTCTGCCGCTACGACGCGGTGGCGAGAGCACGGTGTCGTCCGCACGACGTCTCCTGGGGCACGAAGGTGCGGAGCCTCAACCAGGATAGAAAGCCGGAGAGGTCACCTATTGACGACGGAACCGCCGTCCCCTCGGTCGCCTCCGTCGCCTAAGGCTCAGGCGCCGGAGAGGAAGCAGACCGAAGTTGCGTGTCCGCGCGGGCCGGCCTAGAATGTGTTGCAACGCGGTCCGAGCCACCGTCAGCCAAGGGGTCGTCAGAGCGGGCCGGACGCGAAGGGCTGATGAACTCCGCCTGGACCAGGTCGGCCCACCAGTCAGAAACCGGGGTGGCTGCTGGGCCAGCGGCCAAGCCAGGCCATCCACAAAGTTGCGCCGGAAGGAGCGACCCTCCTGCTGGGACCCCCACCCACACCTGAAGGCTTCTCCATGACCAACCCCCTCGGAGTGCATGGGATCCCATCGCTCATGGGCCGGCACGACCTGCATCTTGGAAGCGATGGGGTCGAAGAAGTCGTCGACAGAAACCTGAGGCAGGGAGGAGTGCACGACAACCTCCCCTGCAGCAGGAATCACAGATGGGGTGTGGGGCGTCAACGAATCAGCGGGCAACCCAGAGGTGACCACGACGTTGACGCTGCCAAAACGAAGCGAGCCAGTCCACGACCATGCTTTGCCTCCCAGCGCACATACACCCATCAACGATGAGGCGGAGTGGCATATGGAGGCGGCAGCGACAACATTGGGCCTCAGCCGCTTGCAATCACGCGCCGTATGCTGAAACCCGCGGCAACGTAGGCAGCGGCGTGGGAGCCGGTAGGTGGCCACCCGGTGAGTCCGGGATAGGCAGTTGAAGCACCTACCTCGAAAATTGGCGGGGATGGTCCGGGGTCGTGCGGGGGTCAGGCTAAGGCCTGGCCTCACCGCCTTCCTGGCACAGCTGCTGGTTGCCTACGGGATGAATCGGAGAACGAGGCAGGATGCACCGCCACCCAACAACATCAGGGGCGGATATCCCGCTCCGCGGGCCAAGCCGCAGTCGAACTGGGATCCGCAGAGCCTCTGGAGGCTGGGCCGTACCACCCCCGTTGTGGTAGCCCTCCGCCGGCGGCGTCAGTGACGCCGTGGCAGCCCTTCGCCGGCGGCGTCGGTGATGGCGTCGACGCTGCCTGCGGCGCCATGGCACCTGGATGGCAGCCGCAGCCGTAGGGGGGCTCGCCGTGGAGGGAGCAACGCCCGAGCGAGTCATACGCACGACCTGCAGCGACGGGGAAGGAGAGCGCTCGAGGTCGGAGTCGCCGGAGAGAGAGCCATCCTCCCAACACATACGCTTGGGCCTGCCGGCAGAGAGGTGGCCGGGAAAGAATGGGACGGCGTCGGGGGAGAGAGTGGGACGACCAGGCGATGCCAACGGCTTGGAGCTGGTGGCCGTGGATCCGCCCAGCCCGGCTCCACCCTTCCCGGGTGGCGGCGACGACAGGCAAGGATGCGCGGCGGAGGGCATGCCGGCAGCCACGAAATCCCCATCAGCAACTGCGGCAGTCGCAGGTCCGTCCGCACCAGGCGAATACCGCTCGAGCGGCAGAAACCGTTGGCCGCCCGTCGGAGGGGAGGCACCACCGCAACCACAGCCATGACCGAAGGCCAGAGACCCACCAGTCGATAGATCAGCACGAGGAGGGAACGGATCCGAAGCTAGAGGAAGGATTTGAGCAGGATTGAGGGAAGATTGTGGTGGATTTTGGGGATTTTTTTGGAGGGGGCGGGCGAGAACCCGAGGGGAGCGGGTGGGGCTCTGACGGCTCCATAGTAAGGCATCCAAACAAACACCGTCCGCGGCGAGGAGGTGGAGCGCGTGATGGTCACCGCGCTCTGGTGCGCGCACCCTGACCGCGCCCTGAGGCCCACCGTCAGGCAGGCGGTCATTGTGCTACGGCTGGAGACGCCCCTGCCAAACCTCGCCGCGAACATGCCGCCGGTTGCTCTACTACACAATTTCTTTTAGGTGGCGGTTGGCTTTTTTGATTGGAGGCGGACACCCTTTTTGCCCACCTCCATTATCCCCAGCCAGGCCAGCCTCCCGAGCGGCCGCTTCGGTTAATGTTTAACAGAGGCGGTCGCCTTAAAGGGACCGCCTCAGTTAATCACCCATTAATCGAGGCGGTTATCTTACAGAAACCACCTCCGTTAATAGCATATTTCTTCCGTAAATCGATTTTCGGAGGCAGGCACACTATAAGGCCCGCCTCCGAAAATACAGGCCCAGTCCTGAGCCCAGGCAAAGCCCAAGAGGCCCAATTCCGAGGATGCGTATATATAGAAGCCACTTAGGGTTTCACCCTCAGCTTACTCCCATCCTCAGCCGCACACCGTCCTCCTCTCGCCCCTCTCTGCGCGCACAAGCGCTCCTCACTCCTCAGCGGCGCTCTCCTCCCTCACTCCCTCAGGCGGTCTCTTCCCTCCCTCCTGCACCGTCCTCCCTCACCACCACGGCGCACGACTCCCTCTCCTCCCTCTCCTTCTCCTCCAGGCACATAGCTCCCTCTCCTCCTCCTTCCTCCATGGTGGCAGGCCGCGTGCTCCTGGCCGGCGGTGGCATTTGCGGTGGGGTGGAGGCAGTGGAGGCCAGGCGGCGGAAGCGGCAGCTAGGAGGTGGAGGCGCTGGTCAGCCGGATCCAGGCGCCGGTTGGCCGCATCTGGTCGAGATCGGCCTGCTGCGCCTCCCTCTCACCATCCACAGCGCGGATCCGGCCCCCAAATGCGAAGGCAGCGTAGATCCACGTCAGGCCCGAGCGGCGCGGATGCTGGAGGCCTCGGCGCGGACGGAGGCGGCCCCGGCGGCGTGGGCGCGGGCAGCACCGCCGGTGCGGACGCGGAGGCCCCGGTCGGTGGAGCAGCAGCGGCGGCCGGCGGCGCAAGGAGGAGGTATGCCCCTCGTCCTCTCTCCTCTCTCAGATCCAGGGTGGATCCGTCCCTCACTGATGAGCCCATAGCTCCTTAAGATGTTCATGGAGACATGTGTAGCGATAATTCAAATATAGCAGCAAGTAATTCTCTAATATCATGTGGTCTTTAATTTGGAGCTATTTATTTTAATGAGAAATATGGCAAAAATATGGAGAAATTTACTAGCCCCGGCCTATCATCAAATATATTTTTAGAGGTATTTTATTGCTTGGAAAAGAGAAGAAAAGGGCAGCCAAGGAAATTTGTCAACATGGAGACCATGCACGTGGAAATAAAGGGCCGCCCAATCCGAATACATGAACTTTATTTGGTTAATTGATTAGCATCCTTGCCGCATTATTTTATTATTTCTATATATGGGTCTCTAGTTTGAGTACGTATGGTTGTCCTTGCGTACTGTGCTAGCATGCACTTGAGTTTTGGTCTGGTTGGCTTTAGTCTTTGGTTAGATGAGTTTGACGTAAGGCTGGACGAAAAACTCGAAGCTCGTTAGCTCGCTCGGCTCGTGGCTAGCTCGGCTCGGCTCGTTACCATAACGAGCCGAGCCGAGCCAAGATTTTAGCTCGTTAGCTATAACGAGCCAACTCGAGCTAGCTCGCGAGCGGCTCGCGAGCCAAACGAGTCATAGTTTAGGGAAAAAGTCATCATAACTTATATTATGTTTGTATTACTTCATGTCTTGCACTCTGCAAATGATTGATATGTTAGCTCATACGAATATTTTATTTAATTTAAGGCTATTGGATATATTATTTTTGTATTATTACTATTTTTTAACCTTTTGATAAATACAAATATTAAATTATATATATTTTTTATAACCGGCTCGCGAGCCTAACGAGCCAGCTCGAGCTTTTAACGAGCCGAGCCGAGCTGGCTTTCTGGCTCGTTAAGATAACGAGTCGAGCCGAGCTAGTTCGTTATCCTAACGAGCCATAACGAGCCGAGCCGAGCCGAGTCGAGCTGGCTCGTTATCCACCCTTAGTTTGACGCCTTGTTTAGTTCGTGAATTTTTTTGAAAAATGGTATTGTAGTACTTTCGTTGTTATTTGGCAATTAGTGTCCAATCATGATCGAATTAGGCTTAAAAAATTTGTCTCGTGAATTTCGTCTAAACTGTGTAATTAGTTTTATTTTTTTATCTATATTTAATGCTTCATGCATGCGTCCAAAGATTCGATGTGACGGAGAATCTTGAAAAATTTTGCGAAATTTTGAAAACTAAACAGACCCTGAGTCAGGTTCCGCCTGTGCTGGCCGGCCCAAGTCACGTTCTTGTCACCTAGTCCGTTTAGAGCCTATATGCATGCGTGCATATATTAGGGAGTTGTCGGCTCCTTGTAATCAGATTAGATTTGATTGGGGATATTTACTGGCCAAGCTGCCGCTCGTAGAATCCTAGAGGTTTATCGTTTCGGATCCCTGTGTGGATTTGTGTTGTGTGACCGAGGATTGAACCTTGGACTCGTGCTAGAATTAATTCAATTCCCCATTATCTGATCATGATTCATCTTGATCGCGGGTGGAAGATTTACCTAGGGTTTAGTTTGCATCGACTCTGTAAGTTGATCCCTTGTATCACTACTACTGCTCGTATTTGATTTCTCTTGTCATTGTTGAACGAACTGCTGCTACTCTTAATTCATGTTACTACGGTTGAGTTGGGAGACCGGATTATTTTATCCTAGCTACTATTGCTTTCGGTGCTAGCCTGCTATTCTAGAAATTGCTTTTGGTGCTAGTCAGGTTACTAGCTTGCTGTGGTGTCATAACTGAAGGAGATCAGCAATATATATTTTGATTGCACTAGTTACAGAGTTTTATTGCTGCCGCTCACGTTAGTCAGAGAGGATTTAAGTTGCTGTACATTATTTAATGTCTGAAAAGGCTGCTTCATAAATATTTTATTTGCTGAAGGGTGAAAGATTGGGCAATTATTTGGACATAGTAGGCGTGTCCTCATCACTCACCCTCCCTCCCTCGTAGATCAGCTCGGCGGCGGCGATGCACGCGGATGGAGATCCGGCGACGGCGGGCTCCGGTCAGCTCGCGACGACGAGGAGGCGCGCCCAGATCCAGCGGACTTGACACCAGCGGGCTCGATTAGGCCTAGCAACGGGCTCGATTGGGCTCACTAGGTTTTTTGTATTTTTTTAAAACCATTAACGGAGGCGGTTGCTTTTAGGCCCCCGCCTCCATTAATCTATTAACCGAGGTGAGTAGGATAACCGCCTCCGTTATGTCACCATTAACGGTGACCTTTAATTGGAGGCAGTTGCCCTTGCTCGTCTCTAAAAATAAAAAATGACCACCTCCGTTAAGATATCTATACTAGTGTCGGTCGCTTCCAGCCAAAATCAGGGGCCACGACGGGCAGCAGCGACGGTACTGGCAGCGCAGGCACCACGCATTCAAGCATGGCAACCAAGCTTTCTTCCACGTTGAGATGCAGATATAGGCGTTGTTTCCAACCGTTTTTTGTGAGAATCGATTTTAATCTAACACTAATGCTTGAGTTAGGGGCTTAGGGCATCCTTCCGCTCGGCACTGGCTTCCTAGGTCTGCGGACCAGCCCAACCTGCTTCCCTCATGGTCCATATAAAAATAACGAACGCAGTTTTCTTCCTTGCTCAGTCGCTGGCTGCGCCGCGACGATGCCCGTAGCGACCACCGAGCCCCGCTCCTCTCCACGCCGCTCCCCAGCGTCGCCCTCTCCGCTTCCCCCACGCCATCCTCCATCCTCCATCAACACCGCATCCGAGCATCGACGGCGGCCTTCGTCCCTCTCCACCGTCAGCCACTCCGTGTGGCCAGGCGACCAGGAGAGGGGCCGACGCTGGCCAGGCCCACGCCAGGAATAGGCGTAGCTGGCCGCTGCCAGGTCGCGCCACCATCCTCGGCCGTCGTCTGGCTAGAACCGGCCATTCCCCGGTCTACTTTGCGTCGACCAGAAGAAGGGCGAACAACGCATGTTTGAAGAGTATGTTTCAAGTATTTCAAATGTTCCATAGGTTTGTTGCAAGTGTTTATACGTATGTTGTAAAAGTGGATCAGGATGTTGCATATGTTGCAATGGTTGTACACGAATGTTGCAAGATTTTGTTTCCAATGTTTCATTTGTTTTGCAGACGCATGTTGCAAGTGTGTTTATTTGGATATTGCATATATGTTTCACACATATGTTGCAAGTGTTTTTATCTGGATGTTGCGTATGTTTTGCAATGGTTTTCAAGTGCTTTCAGGTGTTTTTACGAGTGTTTCAGACGCATGTTTCAAGTGTTTCATCTGTCTTCAGACGTATGTTTCAAATGCCGCATCTGGATGTTTCTAAAGTAGATCGGGTGTTGCACATGTTACAATGGGACCCACCTACCGCAGCCCCTGCATCAGCTGCTAGGGGCTCCGACGAGCAGACGCAGACGATGGAGGGGCATGAGCAGACTAGCCGCGTGGGCCCTGCGTCCAAATTTTTTGTTTTTTGGCTCTTTTTTAAAAGTTTTTCACGAATATGCCCCTAGTGGTATGCTTTCAAAGTTTAGACCCTCACCTCAGCGCCAGAGTAACTAGCACCGAGATTACACGTCTCGGTGCCAGTGTTTTTGGCGCCTAGGTCTTGGGGCCACGTTGACGTTAAGGCTGGACGAAAAACTCGAAGCTCGTTAGCTCGCTCGGCTCGTGGCTGGCTCGGCTCAGCTCGGCTCAGCTCGTTATGATAACGAGCCGAGTCGAGCCAGGATTTTAGCTCGTTAGCTATAACGAGCCAACTCGAGCTGGCTCGTGAGCCGCTCGCGAGCCAAACGAGCCGTAGTTTTAGGGAAAAAGTCATCATAACTTGTATTAATTTTGTATTACTTCATGTCTTGCACTTCACAAATGGATGATATGTTAGCTCATATGAATATTTTATTCGATTTAAGGTTATTGAATATATTATTTTTATATTATTAATATTTTTAAGCTTTAGATAAATGAAAATATTATATTTTGTGTATTTTTTATACCTGGCTCGCGAGCCTAACGAGCCAGCTCGAGCTCATAACGAGCCGAGCTGAGCTGGCTTTCTGGCTCGTTAAGATAACGAGCAGAGCCGAGCTGGCTCGTTATCCTAACGAGCCAAAATGAGCCGAGCCAAGCCGAGCCAGCTCGACTCGTTATCCAGCCTTAGTCGACGTCGACGCAGACGTGGAGGTGACATGACAGCCACCTTGGCACCATGGATCTTGGCGTCGAGCTTGATGCCGTAGATCTTGGTGCTGTGCTCGGCGCCAAAGTCTGCGGCGCCAAGCTCGCCGCCAAGATCCATGGGTATCTTTGATATGCTTTGCCCTCGCGTATTATTATTGTGCTAACTTTAACAACCATGGGCATCTTTGGAAAAGGGTACCCGCGACCACTTGGTTAATCCAACAACCACGTCTCTATCATTTCGGACATCACGTAGCCTAACTCCAGCTACACGCAAAGGTACTCTCATCATCCGGTCAGTATCCATACCATTGAGAATGCACTCATTTTTGAGATAAACTACAGTGCAAATATACCTCATTCCGTCTGTTCGCACGACAACATAGATTTCTTCGGTATAAGAAATTCATAGTGCCGGCCTTCGGTCCAACATACCTATAGCTAAAACTTGAATGCATCAGCAGTGCACTTTTAAAACTTTTCACCTGGACAGCGGGTTTATCCTAAGCTTGTCATGCCTTTTTTTAGAATTATATGGTACAACGCAGACGCCCACAACGCACGCATAGCGCTGTTAAATACTAGAGTAAATCTAGAAAAATGTGATCACCCGTGCTAAGTCGATAACTTGAATCCGGATGGGCAAGTTCCATCACAGAGAACCCAACCAACTGATCTAGGATCAGTTAACAAGCTTGTCATGCTAATTATGTGCTACTCAGATTTCATAAATACCCCTCAAAAAAATGTTCATAGAGTCCTTTATTTACACACCTCATTTAAGGGGCTATTTCTTTACTCTACTCAAATTTGTAGGATTATACTATCACTAGTACACAAATTTTAATGGAGACGATTGTTTTTGGTTGAGGCGGTTGCCCCTGCCCGCCTCCATTAATACCTTAACGGAGGCGGGCGCCATTAACTGTCCACCTCCACTAATACTTTAACGGAGGCGGCCGCAGTTATAACGCCTGCCTCGGTAAATAATTTCAGAGAATTAAAAAAAGGCCCACCGAGCCCGGTCCTGCTCGCCGCCGCAGCCGCCAGTGGATCCATCGACGCACCGTGGTCGTCGCTTGCCGAATATGTCGATGCCAAGAAGAGCTGTCGGGGCCGGGCCCCGCTCGCTGCGCCATCTGAGCCACCGCACCGCTCGCCGAGACCTCGCGAGCCGCCACTAGGGCAGGACCCCCACTCGCCGCACCCCCGTGAGCCGCCGCCGGGGCCGGGACTCCGCTCACTGCACCTTGGCGAGGCACCGTTGGGGATGAGCCGCTGCCGCCGGTGCCGAGCTCCCGCTCGTTGGGCCCTCACTCGCCGCGCCCTCGCTCGGCACCATTGGGGCCGAGCCACTACCGCCGGTGATAGGTTCCGCTCGCCGCCACAGGGTCCGAGCAGCCACCACCGAGTGGAGGTAGAGGGCGCCGCCATGCTGGAGGTGGAGGGGCCTGCCGGTGTTGGAGGTGGGGCTTGCCGGAGTGGAGGAAGAAGGGGCGCCGCATAAGAGAGAGAGAGAGCGTTGAAAGCATCTAGGCCCCGAGGTTTGGTTTCGACAATTGATGACAACGCTTTATTACCATGACTAATGTGTGTTTTGCAGAAACTTTGATAAGTTAGGTCATGGAGGTTATAACTGCTTTGGGCACCATGGTATTCATGCCCCTTGATGGAAATCGTTTCGGTTTTCAAAGGAGTGACGTCAAGATTAAGGACGGTTAGTTCCGGATGTCGAGGTGTTGAGATACATTCGGAATAGTCGTTAGGATCTTCGTTTTTCTCTTTTGGCCGTACTATAAAGGGGGGCATGAGCGGGTAGCTTGACCTAGGTGAGTCCTATGTTTAGGTGTGGTGCACACTTGTTAAACTTAGCGCTAGGCAGCTCTAGATTAGCTCAAAGTTCAGTTGGAAGCAACTTGGTTCAAGTTGCGACGCGTTTCGGAAAGTTTAGGGTGTTTTCCCTTGACCGGACGCGGTCTTCGGCATGACCGGACGTGTCCGGTCAGTTCAGTTCCGCGGCTAGGGTTCGGCGCTGACGACCGGACGCGGTTCTTGCGAGGACCGAACGCGGTGGTCAGAGCCGACACGTGTCACTTGAAGGGAAACACCTGATCGGACGCGACCTGGGTGTGATCGGCGCGTCCGGTCACGTTCCAGTAAGGTCCAGCGACGACCGGACGCGTCCGGTCATCGCCGATCGGACGCGGTCGCGCGTCCGGTGTGGTTACAGTAAGCTCCCTGCACGATCGGACGTGTCCGGTCACCCCTGACCGGCGCGTCCGGTCACTCAGCCAGTTTTTCGGAATTTCGACCGTTACAGGGGACCGGCGCGTCCGGTCACTTCGACCGGCGCGTCCGGTCACCCCGTGTTTTGCTGAGTTGGCAGGTAACGGTTCGTTTCAACTGTGGGGTGTATAAATACATCCCCAGCACCTTTTTTAGAGGTCTCTTGCTCATTTGATCAGCTGAGAAACACCTTTGGAGTGCAAGGGAGTGCAAGAGCTCTAGTGAGGATTGTGATTTGAGAATCAAAGCTTGAGAGTTCCTCACTAGTGATTAGAGAGTAGCAAGTGTGCATCCACCTTCTCATTTAGGCTCGTTGTGGTCAAGTGAGAGTTCTAGCTTGTTACTCTTGGTGATCGCCATCACCTAGACGGCTTGGTGGTGATTGGGAGTTTGGTGATCATCCGGCGGAGCTTGTGGATGACCCAACTCATCTTGTGAGCGGTTTTGGGTGATTCACCGCGACGGAGTGTCGAAGAATCAACCCGTAGAGAGCACTTGATCCTTGCGCGGATCAAGGGGGAGCTACACCCTTGCGTGGGTGCTCCAACGAGGACTAGTGGGGAGTGGCGACTCTCCGATACCTCGGAAAAACATCGCCATGTTCCTTGCCCTTACTTTCAAGCATTTACATTCTCGTATTTACATTCATTGCTTGATTTACTTTCCTAGAATTGTCATGCTAGACTAGGATTGGAAACTAGGGTGCAAAACTTTTATCGGTAGAATCTCTAGGAACACAAGTAGGCACTAGGGGTGAATTCCGGCTTATAGGATTTAATTCTTGCAATTAATTTTTAGAAAAGCCCAATTCACCCCCCTCTTGGGCATCTTGATCCTTTCAATTGGTATCGGAGCCGAGTTGCTCCTAATTTAGGCTTTACCACCTAGAGCAAGATGTCTAACGGGGAAGGACCACCTCCCACCTTTGAGGGGGATGATTTTCCATATTAGAAAATCCGTATAGAGGCGTATCTCGAAGCCATAGATGTTGGGTGTCTTAGAGCCGCAACCCAAGGGCTTCCTGCTATCAAAGATCCCGCAAACCCCATTGGTGACGAGGAGAAGTACGACCGGTGCAATGCAAAGGCCAAAAATGCACTCTACCGGGGCTTAGGCAAAGATATCTTCAATCGTGTGCGTAATGCAAAGAACGCTCATGAATTGTGGGAAAATCTTTGTGCTCTCCATGAGGGAACTAAGAGTGAGCGTGAGGAACGCTATCACCTTGCTTTAAAGAAAATTAATTCTTTTGAGATGCTTCCCAAAGAAAGTGCTAATGATATGTACACTCGTTTGAATGTTCTTGTAGAGGACCTCAATGCTCTTGGGCTCACTCAAATGAGCCAATCGGATGTTGCAAGAAAGATCTTGAGTGTTCTTCCCGTTGAGAAGTATGGTCACATTGTCACCGTGCTTCACCAAAGTGATCTTTCCACCGCAACACCGACACAAGTATTGGGGAAGATCAATGCTCATGAGATGTACATGCACATCACTCCGGAAGAGGGCTCATCATCTTCCAAGAAGAAAGACTTGGCCTTCAAAGCTAGTCATGACAAGAAGAAGAAGGGCCAAGCCATGATGGTGCAAGAAAGCTCAAGTGAAAGTGATGTTGATGATGAATCACTTGCACTCATGGTGAGAAAGACCACCAAAATGCTAAAGAAGCTCAACAAGAGTGGCATCAAGTTCGACGACAAGAAAAAGAAATTCTTCACAAGTAGCAAGAGAAAGCCAATCTCGGAGATAGATTGCTACAATTGTGGTGAACTTGGCCACTTAGCTCATCAATGCCCTAGACCACCAAAAGACAAGTACAAGAACAAGAACAAGGGCAAGAAAAATGATTCAAGTGATGAAGAAGAAGAGAGGAAGAAAAACAAGCCATACAAGAAGAAGGATGGCAAGAAGGAGTTCTACAAGAAGAAGAAGGGAGGAAAGGCATACATTGTCGGTGATTGGCTCACCGATATTGAATCATCGTGTGAGTCCTCCGAAGATGAAAGCAATGATGAGAAATAGAAGGTTGCCGCATTTGTGATGGGGCCATCATCTTCACCAATATCTTCATCACCACCTTCACCGCCTCCTTCACCATCATCGCCCTCTACTCACCTATGCCTTATGGCCAAGGGTGAACGAAAGGTACAAAATCATGATAGTGATGATGATGATAGTGATAGTGATGATGAATATGATGCACCTTCTTATGATGAACTCGTAAAATTATTGAACAAATACACTAAAGTCATAAGAAGGACAAGAAATGAAAATGATCAACTTCAAAATGAAAATGAATCACTCTCATCAAAGCTTGAAAATGCTCAAAAGACTAGTGGTGAGCTTAAAGATCAAAATGAAGTTATGTCTTCAAATCTCAAGGAGCTCAAAACTTCTAATAAAGAGCTTAAAGATCAACATGATAAGCTTGAGAAGAAGCATGATGAGCTCATCACTAGACATAACTCTCTAAAAGAAAAATACACCACATTGAAAATTGACTATGATAGTCTTGTGGTTGCTAATGAACTTGCTCTTGAGACACATGATGCTACTAACAATGTTGTTAAGTGTGATATAGCTACATCATGTGATGACTTGATCTTTGAAAGCATTGAGCAAGGTTCTAGTAGCAAAGGCAAGAGTGTGGTTGAGTCAAGCAACTATGATGATTATGCCAAGATCAAGAATGAAAATGAGAAGCTTGCAAATGAGAACAAGAAACTAAAAGGGTTGATGGCTCTTGAGAAGCAAACAACAAATAAGTCACTCATCGAAGAGAACAAAAAGCTCAAGCAAGAAAAAGAGCATCTCAAGACCGGCCTAAGCAAGTTCACAAGAGGTCAATATTTGCAAAGTGAGCTACTCTTGAACACCGTAATGAAGATGGATAGAAGTGGCATTGGGTACTTGGCAAATCAAGAGAAGAAGGCAAAAGCTCAACAACAACAAAGCAAGTCAAAGCCCAAGCCAAAGAGATGTGTTGAGTGTGGTCAAGAAGGTCATTTTGCTCATGAATGCAAAACTCCACCACCACAACCCTTGCCCAAGCATGCTAGACCCTTTGCCTTCAATGCTCATTATATGCTAAGAAAAGATTCAAATGGAAAGATGAAAGTCATGTTTTTGGGTCCCCCAAACAAGAATAGGCCAAAGAAAATATGGGTTGCCAAGTCACTAGTTGAGAAAGTTAAGGGTCCCTCTCAAGTTTGGGTCCCTAAACAAAAAGCTTGATCTCTTGTGTGTAGGTGAACTACAAGACCGGTGGTTCTCATTGGGTTATTGATAGTGGTTGCACTCAACATATGACCGGTGATCCTCGTATGTTCACCTCCATTGAAGAGAATGGGATATGTCAAGAGAAGATCACATTTGGGGATAATTCAAAGAGCAAAGTCAAGGGTATAGGCAAGATTGCAATATCAAATGATCACTCCCTCTCAAATGTGCTCTATGTTGCTTCATTGAGTTTCAACTTATTATCCGTTGGGCAACTTTGTGACCTTGGCTTCCAATGCTTGTTCATACCAAATGAAGTTGAAGTTTCAAAGATAGATGACAAGCAGGTGATATTCAAAGGCTTTAGATACAACAATCTTTATCTTGTTGACTTCACCTCCGAAGATGCAAATTTGATGACATGTTTGTTCACCAAGACCTCACTTGGTTGGCTTTGGCATAGGAGGCTTGCTCATGTTGGAATGAACACTCTCAACAAGCTATTGAAGAAAGAACTAGTGAGAGGATTGAAGGATGTGAAGTTTGAAAAGGACAAACCTTGTAGTGCATGTCAAGCGGGCAAACAAGTTGCAAACACTCATCCAACCAAAGCTTTCATGTCAACTTCAAGAGTGCTAGAACTTCTACACATGGATTTGTTTGGGCCTACAACATACAAGAGCTTGGGTGGTAATCTCTATTGTCTTGTGGTAGTGGATGACTACTCAAGGTACACAGGGACCTTCTTCCTTCATGACAAATCCGAAGTGGCAAATTGCTTCAAGAAGTTTGCAAAGAGAGCTCAAAATGAATTTGAAGTCAAGATAAAGAAGATTAGAAGTGACAATGGCAAAGAGTTTGACAACACAAACATTGAAGCTTATTGTGATAAAATTGGAATCAAGCATGAAGTCTCTTCAACCTATACTCCTCAACAAAATGGTGTAGTTGAGAGAAAGAACCAGACTTTGATCACCCTTACAAGAACAATGCTAGATGAGTACAACACTCCGAAAAAGTTGTGGGCCGAGGCAATCAACACCGCATGCTATGCTTCAAATCGCCTCTTCCTACAAAAGTTTCTTGGCAAGACCCCCTATGAGTTGCTTAATGGGAAGAAGCCGGACGTCTCATTCTTTTGGGTGTTTGGTTGCAAATGCTAAATCTACAAGAAGCGTCAACACATAGGGAAGTTTCAAAGACGTTGTGACATTGGTTTTCTTGTTGGTTACTCATCAAAGTCCAAAGCATATAGAGTATTTAACCATGCCACCGGTTTGGTTGAAGAAACATATGATGTGGAATTTGATGAATCTAACGGCTCCCAAGGAGCAATTGAGAATTGTGATGATGTAGGTGATGAACCCTTGAGGGAGGCCATGAAAAACATGCCCGTGGGAGACATCAAGCCAAAAGATGATGATGACGATGTACAAATTGTTGATCCACCATCTTCATCATGTGTGCCTCAAGATGATGACAAGAATGAGAGAGTTGAAAATGAAGACACTTATATCTCTCATGAACAAGCCAAGGCACAAGCTCAAGATGTTGATGCTCCCCATCCATCTCCTCAAGTGGTTGATAGAAGAAATTCACCTCTACTTCAAGCACATCCACAAGAACTCATCATAGGGAGTCCTACTAAGGGAGTAACGACTCGATCTCAAAAGCTAGCTTCTTTTGTTGAACATCACTCTTTTGTCTCTTGTGTTGAACCTAAGAATGTAGAAGAAGCTCTTCAAGATCCGGATTGGGTGAATGCTATGCATGAAGAATTGAACAACTTCACCCGCAATCAAGTATGGACACTTGAAGAGCATCCTAGAGGTGCAAGAGTCATTGGAACCAAGTGGGTGTTCCGAAACAAGCAAGATGACCAAGGCATAGTAGTGAGAAACAAGGCAAGACTAGTTGCAAAGGGGTTCTCTCAAGTTGAAGGTCTTGATTTTGGAGAGACCTTTGCACCCGTTGCAAGACTTGAAGCCATTCGTATCCTCCTTGCATATGCATCACATCATGATATGAGACTATATCAAATGGATGTGAAAAGTGCATTCTTAAATGGCTTCATAAATGAACTAGTCTATGTTAATCAACCTCCCGGGTTTGAAGACCCTAGATATCCTAATCATGTTTATAGGTTGTCCAAGGCGCTATATGGGCTCAAGCAAGCCCCTAGAGTGGTATGAGCGCCTCCGGGACTTCCTCATTGAGAAGGGCTTCACCATTGGGAAGGTCGACACCACACTATTCACCAAGAAGCTTAATGGGGAGATCTTCATTTGTCAAGTGTATGTTGATGATATCATCTTCGGATCAACAAATGAAGATTATTGCAAGGAATTTGGTGAATTGATGTCGAAGGAGTTCGAGATGTCAATGATTGGTGAGCTCACATTCTTCCTTGGTTTTCAAGTCAAGCAAATGAGAGAAGGGATTTTCATCTCTCAAGAAAAGTATACCAATGATCTTCTCAAAAGATTCAAGATGGAAGAATGCAAACCAATCAAGAACCCAATGCCATCTAATGGACACTCGACCTAGATGAGGGAGGTAAACCGGTTGATCAAACTCTCTACCGTTCTATGATTGGTAGTTTGTTGTACCTTACCGCATCTAGGCCCGATATCATGTTTAGTGTGTGCATGTGTGCTCGCTTTCAAGCGTGCCCTAAAGAACCTCACTTAAGTGCTGTAAAAAGAATCCTAAGATATCTTAAGCACACCCCAAGCATTGGTCTTTGGTATCCCAAAGGAGCTAGATTCCAACTAGTTGGCTATTCCGATTCGGATTATGCCGGTTGCAAAATTGATAGAAAAAGCATATCCGGAGGGTGCCATTTGCTTGGGAGATCTTTAGTATCTTGGTCATCTAAAAAGCAAAATAGTGTGGCTTTGTCCACCGCCGAGGCGGAATACATTGCCGCGGAGGCTTGTTGTGCACAAATCTTATATATGAAACAAACCCTCCTAGACTATGGAATTGTTCTTGAAAAGGTGCCACTTTTATGTGATAATGAAAGTGCCGTTAAAATTACTAACAATCCGGTACAACACTCACGCACCAAGCACATTGATATCCGCCATCACTTTCTAAGAGATCACGTTGCTAAAAATGACATATCACTAGAAGGTGTAAGAAGTGAAAATCAATTAGCGGATATCTTCACTAAACCTTTGGATGAGGCCACCTTTTGTAGGTTAAGAAGTGAACTCAATGTGCTTGATTCTAGCAACTTTAAAAAATGAGCGTGTGTTGTCCCTTGCATTGCATTGTATTATATGCCATGTTTATCTTATCGCAATGCATCTAGGGCTTGGCTAACACGGTTACGATAACCCTCCTTTGGAGGTGTGAAGAAGCCTAACCGTGGATCAAACTTGACAAGCAACCTAGCTTTACTTTCTTGTATTGCATTGCATTTGCATGGTTGTTAGCTTATCGTTTCTTTTCGGTTTCGCTTTGAGCAACCTCTGTGTTCGTCCATGGATAGAGAGAGCATTTTGACGCTCCTAAAGGTTCGAAAACTCTATTGCATGGCCATACGTTGCTCCTCGGGTGTTTATTGCCTATTTTCTTAAAAATAATACTAGCCTAAGGCAATCTATTTTGAAAAATTTGAGGGTTTGAGTGAGGTCACTCATATCAGGTTCCAATTGGTGTTTATTTGTGTCTTTTTGAATTGGAACTTGATTGAGAGAAGCCGCGTCGAAGTTCGGAACGAAGAAGGGCGAAAAACAGTGATCGGACGCTGGACCGGACGCTGCACCGGACGCAGTGATGTTTCACCACCGCGTCCGGTCCCGGCGACCACCAGCGCGTCCGGTCATCCAGAAGACCAACTCCAGATCTAGTGACCGGACGCTGCACCGGACGCGCTGCTGTTGACCACCGCGTCCGGTCCCGGTTACCACCACCGCGTCCGGTCATTCGCGATGAATTCCCGAGTACCCCTCGACCGGACTCTGACCGCGTCCGGTCAGTCCTAACCGGACGCGTCCGGTCGCTCCAGGAGCTTACTGGAGTGTGACCGGACGCTGCACCACCGCGTCCGGTCACATCGACCACCGCGTTCGATCATTGCGTGACGAGCGGATCTCACCCATCATAAAACATTTCGTCTTCGGCCGTCTTTTCCTCATCTCGCTCGCGTTTTTCGCCGCCGCAACCCTAACCCGCCGATTCACCGCCTCTCACCGGAGCCGCCGTGCCTCACCGCTTCTTCCTCCTCTCCGGCGACTCCCCTGAGCCTCCCCGCGCCTCCTCGCCCGCACCTGCCCGCGCGCCCGCACCCCAGCCTGCGCTTGCCCGCGCCGTGCCCGCGCCTGCCCGCAGCCGCGCCACCGCCGCCCGTTCGCCTCTCGCCGCCGGTTAGCCGTGCCTTTGCCGCCGGTGAGCCTCGCCCTAGGCTGCCAGCATCTCCTCCGGCCGTGGTTTGCCTCGCGCACGTCTCCGATCGATTCTCGTCGCGTTGCCCTAACCCTAACCTAGGGTTTGCGTAACGTCGTTCGGTTGATCGTTGTCGAGGTTTCGTCACGCGTCGCCTTCTTCGCGAGGTTGTTTCGCGTCTCCTTGACTTCCTTGCTAGGGTTTGCTGTAACTTATTCTTCATTATAATCCTAATTATCTCGTGTTTCGGTAAATCAGAGCTCGTCCGGCGAATTCGGGGAATCTCGCGATCTAGGTCACCTCATCTCGTCACCGTCTTCTCGTCGATCCGAGGTAGCTATCGCGTTTCGATTCATATCTTATCTCATATGCTTGCTATCTCTAGGGTCTCGTACCTTTTAGTTATATATGTTGCTTATAGTAGATCCATCTATTCCGTCTTTTCAGCGAGTTTGTCGGTGTGTCAGGGTGATCTCAGTTTGCTGAATCCGAGGCCAAGCCTGCGGATACGGATTGAGGCCAAGCCTCTCGAGTGACAGTTCACCATCTTTCAGAGGTTTTCCGTCAGTTTGTCAGCATGGTGCGTTGCAAGAACGCCGGCGGTGCTCCTGGTGACGGGGACGACAGTCCTCCTCGTTTGTCTGAGGTTGCGCGTGGAAAGCGCATCAAGATTATGGCCAGAAAGAAGAAGAAGACACTCACCGATGCAGAGATTGCTTAGGCCGTTGCAGATGTAGCAGAGCAGGCAGAGAGGGGAGGCAGGAGCAGTGGCATACGCATAGGCGAGCGTCGCTTTCATCTTGAAGGTCGACAGCTTGGTACAGAGGCCACTGAGGGCACAGAGGACACAGGAGCTACGGATGCTATGTCAGTTGATCCACCTACAGAGGCTCCAGAGGCTCCAGAGGCTACAGAGGGCACAGAGGAGCAGCCAGCTCAGACTCCACCGCGTCACCGCTCCACACGCACACGTGCTCAGGTGACTCCTAGGCCAGAGGGCCAGCGTCGTGGAGCACGTCCTCCTCCCAGGGCTAGAGGTTCACCCCCGGTCGAGCACTTTGACCTGAGGGGTGCTACAGCACATCAGGTGCAAGGGTTGAGGTTCGTTGAGGTCAGTCGGTGGTTCCCACCTCAGAGGAATCCCAGAGCTTCAGAGGGTTTCTATACTCCTCTACAGGAGGATTTCTACAGAGCTCTTGTTGACAGCGGTATTGCTTTTCGACCACAGAGGGTCTGTCGACTTGAGTCACTTGTTGAGGTTGTGGGAGAGCAGCTTCGTCCGCACCTGTCCTTTCTGCCAGGCCTGTCAGATTTTCTTGGACGGACAGGTGCATACTGCGGCACATGGGTCAGAGAGTTCTATGCTTCACTGTGGATTGATCCTGCCCATGAGTTTATACACTTTGCATTCCGAGGCCATGACCACAGACTATACAACACTAGAGTGCGGGAGATTCTCAGACTCCTAGCTTCAGATACAAAGATACATCAGCTCTGCTTTGGTCAGACTCCTCCACCCAGACGCCCTCACGGCGGGACAGTGCCACCGACAGATTTGATTCGACCTGCTTCCGTGAGCCTTTTGGCGAAGGGTCTCGTCGTACTCCTACCAGTTTGACGCCACTAGCCCGAGTCCTGAATGCTATAGTCAGACGTACTCTTCTTCCCAGGCTTGGCTACAGAGAGGGACTGACTCGGATGCAGCTATGGGTTGTTCACCACCTCCTCTCACAGACACCGTTCGACATTTGGGATCTCATGCTTAGTGAGATGGAGGACACCCTAGCTGAGGGCTTCAAGGGACATCGTCAGCTGCCCTATGCTCACTGGATATGCTTCATTATCAGATCTGCCATTCAGCTTCCAGCAGAGATCAAAGCTGAGATATCAGACACTACCACCGTTTTTCCTGAGTATGATATCCGACAGCTTTGGGCCTCAGTCACTAGAGAGCAGGCCCTAGTGCCAGGACAGCGCGAGAGACCTGAGATTCCTGAGACAGCAGCTGAGCAGGACGCCACAGTTGAGGGTCTTGCCGAGGCAGAGTTTGCCGATCTTGATGCTCAGCCTGCTGATCTCCCTGAGGATGAGGCATCTGACAGCACTGATGAGGATTACCAGCCCATCCCCAGGTATCAGTCTCCTCGGCCTCACGACCACGAGGCTGGTGGCTCTGGTTCAGCCTCCCGCTCAGACCCAGCCATGGTGGCTATACTTGAGAGGCTGACCCAGGCACAGGAGCGACAGGAGCTGCAGATACAGCGACAGGCTCAGGACACAGCTGCAGCATTTGCACAGATACATGCTCGTCAGGACGAGTTTCAGCGTCAGCAGCTTGAGATCCAGAGGCAGCAAGTTGAGATGCAGCGACAGAGTGCAGCTAGTCAGCAGCAGTATCTAGACCTTCTGCGCCATCTAGTCACTGTTGGGGTTCCACCGCCTGCTTCTGTCCTGACTCCTGCTTTACAGTCCAGTGGTCCATCGAGTCAGGGACAGCCGAGCTTTCAGTTCACATCTCCACAGCAGCAGGTCCCCCAGTCGTTCCAGTCCCCGAGCTACACTCCTATTCAGACGGGGTTCACTCCTTCAGACCAGCCTCGCCCTCACCTCCTGACAGGCACACCCTTCGGTGATTACAGTGCTACTTACAGCGAGTTGACTGGTCAGCCGACATCCTCGCACACTACCACATTTGCTACTTCTTCAGGGTTGTCAGCTCCCGAGGCAGCTATTCCTCCTGTGACAGGGACGGGTACTACAGAGACTATTCCTTCGTCAGTTGCCTCGACCGATCCCCTAGCTATTGGCTCGCTACAGGCTCAGGTCACAGAGACGGATCCACTTGTTGCTACTACGTCAGTACATGTTCCTGCTGCTCAGACCCAGACCGCTTCACAGCTACGTGCTTCTTCAGAGGGTCAGCCAGATAGCTCAGATTCCGAGGGAGACACTCTACACTTCGTGATCACTCCGCGCACCTCGGAACCCGACTCGACTCCGTCTGTTCCCCCGTCAGATCCTTAGACTAGTTTTTGGCGGTTGATGCCAAAGGGGGAGAGAGAGTAGTTTCAGGGGGAGTTTTGATAGAGGGTTTTCGTTCTTTTTTGTGTGCTACTTTCATGCATCATGTTTACTTTTCAGTCATTGCATTCGTGTGACATGAGGTCGTGTGAGAAACGTTGAGCCTAATGGTTAATCTAGTCACTGTGTTAATTCATGTCACCGTTTTGGTAATAGCTCTAAGGTTGTGCTTCCGTGCCTTACTCCGATTTCTTATGAGCTATATCTTTATGTGCACTAACGCTTTTTGTCTTATCTTATGAGTACACTCTTTTGGCTTGGGGCACATAAGCAATTCCTAACCCTTTGTGCTTATTGCTTTTTGCTTTTTGCTTATGTGAACCAAGCATGATCGAAAACCTCAACTCCAATCTTTTGAATCTTAGTGTTGTCATCAATCACCAAAAAGGGGGAGATTGAAAGCATCTAGGCCCCGAGGTTTGGTTTCGGCAATTGATGACAACGCTTTATTACCATGACTAACGTGTGTTTTGCAGAAACTTTGATAAGTTAGGTCATGGAGGTTATAACTGCTTTGGGCACCATGGTATTCATGCCCCTTGATGGAAATCGTTTCAATTTTCAAAGGAGTGACGTCAAGATTAAGGACGGTTAGTTCCGGATGTCGAGGTGTTGAGATACATTCGGAATAGTCGTTAGGATCTTCGTTTTTCTCTTTTGGCCGTACTATAAAGGGGGGCATGAGCGGGTAACTTGACCTAGGTGAGTCCTATGTTTAGGTGTGGTGCACACTTGTTAAACTTAGCGCTAGGCAGCTCTAGATTAGCTCAAAGTTCAGTTGGAAGCAACTTGGTTCAAGTTGCGACGCGTTTCGAAAAGTTTAGGGTGTTTTTCCCTTGACCGGACGCGGTCTTCGGCATGACCGGACGTGTCCGGTCAGTTCAGTTCCGCGGCTAGGGTTCGGCGCTGATGACCGGACGCGGTTCTTGCGAGGACCGGACGCGGTGGTCAGAGCCGACACGTGTCACTTGAAGGGAAACACCCGATCGGACGCGACCTGGGTGTGATCGGCGCGTCCGGTCACGTTCCAGTAAGGTCCAGCGACGACCGGACGCGTCCGATCATCACCGATCGGACGCGGTCGCGCGTCCGGTGTGGTTACAGTAAGCTCCCTGCACGATCGGACGCGTCCGGTCACCCCTGACCGGCGCGTCCGGTCACTCAGCCAGTTTTTCGGAATTTCGACCGTTACAGGGGACCGGCGTGTCCGGTCACTTCGACCGGCGCGTCCGGTCACCCCGTGTTTTACTGAGTTGGCAGGTAACGGTTCTTTTCGACTGTGGGGTGTATAAATACATCCCCACCACCTCTTTTAGAGGTCTCTTGCTCATTTGATCAGCTGAGAAACACCTTTGGAGTGCAAGGGAGTGCAAGAGCTCTAGTGAGGATTGTGATTTGAGAATCAAAGCTTGAGAGTTCCTCACTAGTGATTAGAGAGTAGCAAGTGTGCATCCACCTTCTCATTTAGGCTCGTTGTGGTCAAGTAAGAGTTCTAGCTTGTTACTCTTGGTGATCGCCATCACCTAGACGGCTTGGTGGTGATTGGGAGTTTGGTGATCATCCGGCGGAGCTTGTGGATGACCCAACTCATCTTGTGAGCGGTTTTGGGTGATTCACCGCGACGGAGTGTCGAAGAATCAACCCGTAGAGAGCACTTGATCCTTGCGCGGATCAAGGGGGAGCTACACCCTTGTGCGGGTGCTCCAACGAGGACTAGTGAGGAGTGGCGACTCTCCGATACCTCGGAAAAACATCGCCGTGTTCCTTGCCCTTACTTTTAAGCATTTACATTCTCGTATTTACATTCATTGCTTGATTTACTTTCCTAAAATTGCCATGCTAGACTAGGATTGGAAACTAAGGTGCAAAACTTTTATCGGTAGAATCTCTAGGAACACAAGTAGGCACTAGGAGTGAATTCCGACTTATAGGATTTAATTCTTGCAATTAATTTTTAGAAAAGCCCAATTCACCCCCCTCTTGGGTATCTTGATCCTTTCAAGCGTGCATCGTACGCGAGAGAGAGGGAGCAGCGTATGCCGAGTGGAGGGTCCGTGCCTTCGTGCGAGATAGAGAGGGAGAGGGAGATATCTCTCAGTGAAGAAGCACAAACAGATTGGACGGTTGAGATGGATTTGCTTGGGCTTCAATCAGACCGTTCAGACTTTCACGTTAGCGATCCAGGTGAAAGGGCCAAGGCGGTGTGGCGTGTGGGCGGGTCAAGTCAGCTGAAAGGGTTGTGTAGTTTTCCATGGAGGAGCGGTGTGTGGCCATGAATTATGTGGCCCATTGTGTGGCAGCCATGCTCATGTCCACTACAAGCACGCCACGTCAACAACTATTTTGGTAATCTGGGTGCAACGCCCCTTGTTTTGGCATCCCAGGCACGGAGAACGGGGCGTGGTGGGTCCTGGCGCTGCATCACTTGTCGGCCACGAGTGCGGGAAATTTTTTAGCGAGCTACAATGATTTATGGAGGCATTTATTTTATAACGACCGCCTCTGTTAATCCATTAATGGAGGCAGTCGCCTTAAATTGACCGTCTCCATTAATAGGTTATTAACGGAGGCGGTCAATTCCGTTAATTCATTAATGGAGGCGGTTGTTACTATGCTACCGCCTCAGTTAATAGATGTGACCGCCTCCGTTAATGTTTAACCGAGGCGGGCCTTCGGGAGGGCGACCTGGCTCGGAACAACAGAGGCGGTCGGGAGGTGTGCCCGCCTCTAATAAAAAAGGGTAACGCCATGCAAAAGAAATTCTGTAGTAGTGTATTTCATTGACGAAACACCAAACAATGACTTGTGCAATTCTGAACTTTTTGCAACATTGTTTCTCAATCACTTTATTCAATCGACTTGTGATTACCTTTGCATTATTTATACATCGAAATACTCACCCTTCGCTAGCATGCCGAAGGCATTATCAAATGGTCAATACATTCAAGATCATTTCTGTAGGTTTTTACCTTCATTTAAGTGCACTCAATACACCTTTTGATGTCTAATATTTTATATTCCTCAAATGGTCAATACATTCAAGATCATGTTTTAACTTTTGCCTTTATACTAAGCAAAATGCCAAAAGCATAAGCTTCGCATGAAGCAAAGTCACCAAGGTGACCGAATATTTGCAACAAATTTTAGTTGCCCAGGGAATTTCACGTTTCCAGCAGTGCAAGACAAAAACACCCATAGGACAATCATACTTAGCCAGTTAGCCCAATGGGTTATCTCAAAATAATCATCAACTATTTTATATATCTATTTTTAACATGCAGAATCACACCTTTGTGAGTATCTCTCACCCGTTTCAACTAACCCATCTATATACCAAAACTGTTAGACATCATGCAGTTTACATGCTCCAAAGTTCAGACGATAGCCCGTTATTCACAAATAACACGGAACCTAATAATTCATCTTATGTAAGCTACTTTTGCAGGATTTGTTTATCATATATCGAAAGAGCGTGCACTCAAAAGAAGGTGCACTCAAAAGAGCAAATACGACCGATCTCTCTAATCTTGTTATAGTCCTCTTTGGGAAATAACCAGCACACTAATCACTAGAGGTGAAATGAAGAACATGGCATCATGCAAGTTAGGACTGTACATACATACGTGAGATAGAAATGCAGGTGTTACTGTGTGCGTGCCAGAGCTCAGTTTTTTCAAAAAGAGGTGCAGGGGATATTTTTCAAAGCTCCAAAAATACCATGGACATACTACGGTTTAGAAAACTACGTTCATTTTAGTTCCCAAACACATCAAAAATTTTCATACCAAGGTATTTTTCGAAACAGCGGTATTCTCTCAATACTCTAATAATACTTTGCATCCAAAACAGGACTTAGAGCTTGTTTGATGAACTAGGACTAGTGATTAGTCCAACTAGTTGGTTTATTTGGACTAGTAAACTAACAACTAGTTGGGGCTTTGGCTAGTTGTTAGATCAACCACTAGTTCACCTGTTTGGATTCTCAAGGGCTAAACTTTAGCCAACTAGTTGTTAGTCCATGGATCCTAACAGGCCCTAAATTCGTTGCAGATGCTACGGTCTGTCCAGCTCCGCCTAGCTTATTAAGCTAATATAAGCTGTTGTTCCGTTTGGCTAAGCGTAAGTGTGATGATTATTTACATTCAAGGGCTAAGAAACAGTTTCCAGAAAGGTTCTTATTACTTGCCTATGAGTCATTAAACTCATTAATCAACTGGTTCAATGAAATCCTAGTCCTCTCATTTGTGACAATCTTTTCTTTGAAAATTTCAAACAAATTTCACTAACTTAGCAAACGCAACAAGAAAAGAACACACAAAAGAGTAGCCTCACCAGACTCTAGGAATTCACTGGATTTCAGTTCCCCGCATTTATTACACGTTACGGATAAGGCCATGTTTGGTTCTGGGGACTAAATTTTTAGTCCCCATCACATCGAATGTTTAGACACATCACACATGCATAGAATACTAAATATAGACTATTTACGAAACTAAAAATATAGGGTGGAGATAATTTGCGAGACGATTTTTTAAGCCTAATTAGTCCATGATTAGCACTAATTACTACAGTAACAAAATGTGCTAATGACAGATTAATTAGGCTTAATAAATTCATCTCGTGGATTATCCACCGAATATATAATTTGTTTTTTAATTAATATCCGAAAACCCCATGGTCAACTCTGGTCAAAATCCGATGTGATACGGACTAAACTTTAGCTCGCTGAACCAAATACTCCCTAAATCAATGTCTGAACTTCACACCTTCAACATAATGAATGTTTAGTGTCACGTTGACTCAAAATGTGAAAAATAAACGCGTATCGTCACTTGACAGCATGGACGTTGGCAGTTGTGGCCGCTGTTCTTCCGTGAGATGTTCCTAAAAACTGCAGTCAGAACTTAAAAAGGTGCTGTGGGCAAGCTAACATGTTTGTGTGTGCTTATCATGTTACCTGCTGCTACGTTTATCCTCTATATGTGATGACATCTTATGTTTTATGCGTACAAGTTGAATTATTACATTATTTCTGTGGGAATTTATGCAAATAATACTGGTCTCTACATGGGTTAATTAATCTTATGATATCTATCTAACCTCACTTTCGGGTAGTCATATATATTTATCCTAAGTAGCCAAATAAATCCAGCAACTTTGCAATACCAAACAGCAGGGGGGGAGGGGGGTAGCCTATAAACAAGAAAAATATTTAGCTCCAATATGAGGAGATCAATGGTTGCGAAGTTTCGACTTTCGGTCATGACAACCTTGCACCTTGGCCATGGCGGTGATGTCAATACAGTAACATAGCAAACAAAACTTGAAACTTTTCAACAAACAACCATTGGGGCTTATCAAACTTTCGGGGATGAGGATGGATGATCAATTGGCAGACTTAAGGATATGAACTGTCTATCATCTAAACCAAACGCTTCGAACCCACCAACTTACGCATATTTTGCCATCACTGTTGAAGATGTCATCTTTACTATACAAAGAAACTTCTTGAATAATGCGGTAGCGGTAGGTGTCAATTCAGTTCTGATTAATTGTAGTCTCAGGTATCAAAACCATTAGAGTCCACATGAAAACTAGTCACGGGTGGGTAATCATGGTTGCGAAGTTACCTGATCATTCAGATTTAATTTGATGATTCCTGGGAAGGACATGTATAGCGGCTCAGTAGCAATGAAGGATGGAACGAGCTGAAGGCTTCTCCTATGAGGGCACTTGCTCCATGTGTGGACCTTCTTAGTAAGCAAATTGAGGCCAAGCACATGCTCACCTTTGGTTTTGACGTGCCGGTTCACATAGCCAATATCACTCGAGAAGAAGTAGACCACATATGGTTCGTTGACGCCAAGAAGAGGGCGTCGTAGACCAGGTAGCAACCGGACGAAGCCTAGACCTTGTTTAGTCGGTGAAAAGTTGAAAACTTTTCAAGATTTTTCGTCACATTAAATCTTTATACGTATACCTGGAACATTAAATGTAGATAAAAAAATAATTAATTGCACAATTTATCTATAATTTGGGAGACGAATCTATGTATGCGCCGAGAGGAGTCTAGTAGGGTTTGCGGCCCATAGGTCAAAATCAGTCAACAGGCGGCGGTCGCGAAGACCATTTGCTACGCCAGATGACACAAGGGTCCCACTTGCAGCCAGACGACACCTGGCGAGATGAACTCCTTGTCCGGCACGCATGCGTGCCTCCGGCCGTCGATCACTCAGGCGCGCAGCAGACGCGTCCCAATGACACGTAGACCCCGGTTCTTCCGGACCCCACCTGTCAATCAATCTAAGCACCTGGAGCGGGGAGGCGGGCGGGTAGAAACAGGAGTGGGCCCCACTGCTGGAGGGGAAGCCGTTCTCTTTCTCTCCTCTCCGTTGCGAGCAAGAGCAACCGTCTGCCTGCTTTTCTTCTCTTCGGTACGGGCGCCCACCAACTCATCTCACGCCGCTTCCTCTCCCTCTGGCGATCGAGGAATCCAATCCAATGGCGCGAGCGGCGAGGCCACCGGCGTGGCGCCCACCGAACCCTAGCCTAGCCGGCACCTTCCGCCCGGCGCCGGCCGCTCGCCGCCCCGACACGCCGCGGAGGGCCGCGCAGGTGATCGGCTCGCTCTTTC
This sequence comes from Saccharum spontaneum, assembly GCA_022457205.1. Classification (NCBI taxonomy): domain Eukaryota; kingdom Viridiplantae; phylum Streptophyta; class Magnoliopsida; order Poales; family Poaceae; genus Saccharum; species Saccharum spontaneum. Next base: position 10,949,870 of record CM039612.1, read on the forward strand.
CCCACCCCGCGTCAGGGCACCGCTAGCTTTTCCCCCAAATCTTCCTGGCGACCGCGGTTGCTCTCTATTATGGGGTTTTGCTGGGGTGGAGCGAAATGGGGGTTTTCTTGACATGATTTTGGGGTTTCTGTGCTCCGGGCGGGTTTTGTGGCGCCTGCTGGTCGTGCGGGTTTAGTATTATGAGGAAAATTAATAATAATAAAAAGAAGCAGAGCATCTCGTTGTTCGTCATGGCCCCGGCCAATACTTTGCGCAGTATCGCTCGGCTTTATTATGTGACATTGTGCCGTGTACTACTAATAGTAATAGCTACCAAGTGGACTAGTGGAGTGGGTTTTTGCTGCCAGTGGCTCACCAAGTTTCTGTTGGGTTCTTGATCTTTTTTATTTGTAATAGTTTCTGTGGATTGTTTTCGTTGCTGTGAAATTTACTGATGCGAGATAATTTGTTCCATTAGGTAGACAGCGTCTCTGGTGTGATTCTGTTCTCACGTTTATGTTACGATTATGATGATTTCCCTCGCACATTATTGTCTTGATTGATGAGGTCTACCTGCAGAGCGCCTCTGTCTCACTCTCTCCTTCATGTGATTTTTAGCATGTACTACTTGACTGATGAGATTAAATAAATGTTGTGCTGCTTTCACCTCGTAAAAATTAGATTTGACGCGCTTACACAAATGTTTGGTGTCAATATTTCTGTTATCTTCTATCATGCTTTGGAACACATACACATAACACCCTATCCTGTATTTGAGATGGCCTTTCGTTTGCTTCGCTCTACTACTCAGGACACACCACCTTGTGCAACATGTGGTGATGGTTCAGGAAATTTTACCCGTTGTCAGTGCAAGCAGCAGTACCCAAGGTATTCGTAGGCCCCTTTCTTCTTACTGAATTTCGTGCTTGTATTCTGCACAAGCGATTTAATTATTTCATTGGTGCTGTTTGCGGTTTAGTTGCCAAATTTCTTGAAGATATCCTGTTGATCAGTTGTGATTTGTGTTTGTGCTTGTAAGTGCAAAGACGACTATTATATGGTTTTCTGAATATCTTTGCCATTTTCTTTTGGGGCGGAAGCCTGAAAAGATTTGTGGATGTAGCTCCAAAACTCTGCATGTAGCTGATTCCTTCTTATTTTGGAAGATACAATATTGACATGTAAAATTTAGCATCTTCTGGCTTTTATACTTCCTATGTTTCTCCAAAAGTGCTGGAATTTACTACATTACATCTGAACTCGGGAACTGTTGCATCGTAGCCATGTGCACATCTTTCTTCTATGTAGGCTCTAGGCAGATCATTCAAATAATTCTGTGGCCTGAATTATGTTAAATTTTCATTTCATGCATTTCTTGTACATTGGCAGATCTTGAATTCTGCTATCTTATTTATAGCTGTATTCAATATGAGAATGGTGATTTTTTTTTTCTGTTTTGGTTCATTCCAGACAGGAAGAAATTCATCACACTAATGAGTCAACTTCCAGAGCCAAGGGAATTCTAAGACCAGACTCTTCTGATAAGCTGAAGACTCCTAGATATTCTGGCGGTACATATTCAAAACCCGATGGACGAGTGAAGCTGATTCCTGCAGAAGCCATTACTTATGTACAACATCAGAAACCATATGGTAGAACTGTTGGCTCAGCTAGGTCACAAAAAAGACATTGCAGACGAAGTGTAACACCACCGCCAAGTTCACGTAAAGTAACTCTTGTGGGATCAACACCACTCACTCAAAACCCTATGACATCTGGTTCATCCAAGAACTCGTGTTTATTATCTCCTAAAAGACTTGGGCGAACTGAAAATGGACACCCATCTGCTGGGGAGCACATAAGTAGTTCTGTCACTCCCCGAATCGCATCTCTGAAGAACCCTGCATCACCAAATTGCAAATCTTCACAACCTTCCGGTGCTAATTTGAATACTGATGCTACTCCTAGAAATATTGACAGCATGGATAGTACAAAGGCACTTGCCGGGAGCTATGGTTCGAGTATTTTTCACTCTCAAGACCAGAGTAGTCAAAAGCTGCCTGCTAGTTTACCAAAAGAGGCAGCGGTAAATCCTGTGTCTCCTAGTCCCAAGCAAGTGCGTGCTCCACATCCAAGTACTGCTGATAGTGGAAAGTTCTGTAATAGAAGCATCAATTTAACTGCAAGGACTGCTGGTCCTGTCTTGCAAGCATCAATTGTGGAGCCTGCTTTGTTAAGCCCAACATCTGTGCTTAGTCAAAAGCCCATGGAGGTGTATCCGGATACAAGAGCTGCAGCTCCTATCAGGCAAGAACCAAGTGTGAAGCCTGTATTGCTGACCCCAATACCTGTTCACAGTGAAACTTCCACCGATGTATATTGTAATAGTAGATCAAGCCCTAATCCCAGCACAAATTTGTTGAACAAAAAAAGCAACCTGGCCACGCTGCAAGGCAAAGACATTTCTCCAACACACAGTCCACAGTCTATGGCTTCTGCAGAACATCCTGCTTTGTTGAACAAAGAATGTGACCCAGCTACTCTGCAGCGCAAAGACATTTCGCCAATACATAGGCCACAGTCTATGGCTTCCACAGAGCATACTGCTTTGTCAAAAGAAAGAAACATGGTGGACAAAAACATTTCTCCGACGCACAGCCTGCAGTCCATGCCTCATGCACAACTTACTTCACTGTCAAAAGAGATTTCAGCGGCCTCAACTAATTGTGACAGATCTTCAGGTATACTAATAAGGATCCTAATATGTTATTTAGCATAACTCTTGTGAAGATATGCACTCTCACCTGTAGTTTTCACTTGCACATTTGAACATGCTATATTGTTGAGGTTCATTTCATCCCTTTTTTTTGTAGAATACGCAGGATCTCACAACAAGCATTATCAATCAGCGGCCCGTTGGATGTAAGGAATTGGCTTATTGTGCATTTCTTTTTTTGCTTTGGGTATGCATATATGTATGGGGAGCCACAATTATTCTATGGATCGTTATACATGTTTGATCTGTCATTTCACCTGAGAATAGGCAAATTTCGTTTATCTACTGCACTGTTACTTGTTGCAGTCCCTGAGTATATCTTGCAGCCAGCCAGTGATTCAGTAATAATATTTAACCCACAGACAATTTTATATTCCAATGGCATAAACTCTTATACTTTTCAATAAGAACATTATCACTGACTGAGTGAGGGTAACACGTGACTGTATATTATAGTATTACTGAGCTGTTTGGGGCTGTCTCATGATTTTTCACTGATTGTTTGGAGCTATCTGATGACTGTAACAGGTGGAGAAGCTAATTCCTATCCTAGAACATTAATTGTCTACATAATGCTTCCTTCGGTTGAAAATAGATGTTGCTTAGCCTTTTTTTGCTATTTTCAAAATGCATATGGTTCTACAACTTCTATGTAACTTTAGTATACTTTTTCCTACTTTGCCCCTCCTTAATTTTATCATTAACTAACTACTTTTCCCATGTATCCCAAGCATGCATCAAAATTACTAGGCACACTTTAGGAAGGATTAAATGAGGGTATAAAGTTGAGCATCCTTAGGCTACTACTGAACAGGCCCTAACTCTAAAGTGACATCTATTTTGAACAAGAGGGAGATGTAATTATCTATGACCTGAACGTTGAAGCAATGTGATTATGTTTTCTTCTGTAATATGGAAGTGTCAATCCTTTTGCTCTAATAGTGATATGTTATGAAATCTGTAATATTATGCTATTTTACTATCCGCATACTTTTCTTTCAGTCAAACACTAATATTAGGATTCCATGTTTCATTTAGGGGCAAATTTCACGTGACTGGAGAGTTGACACATACTTGTGATGGACTTGAAGCCCATTGCCCAGCTGTGATGGACTGCAGAGCTTATGAAGCTTCAAAGCAAATGCCTAAAATTTTAAATTTAGAGGCTGTACCTCTTTCCCAGCTGTGGCCAAAAAAGTTCAAGATGAAACCCCCGGACGATCAGGATATTAGACTATGGTTTATAAGCAGTCAACAAAGGTATATATTCCCTAGTAAGTGTAGTTTCTACTTGCAAGGAACGCCAGGAACATTTCTGGTTAAGTAACTTTCAGGTTGCATATATACATACTCTTAAGGCTTGTGATCACATCTATAATAAATGGTAAAACGTTTACTCTGGTCTTAAAAATCATGCAAGTGTCTATGTATTTAAAAAATCAAAACCCTTGGTATTTAGGAGTCTCTCTAGACCTGTGCACATGTCATGCATGTATCTTCTCTCTGATTAGCTTAACAATCATTTATTACAGGCCACACAGGAGCTTTAATCATCTTGTTGACAAAGTTTCGTCACATATTGGCCTGTTAACCAGCATTGGTGATGCTGAATTGGCGATATTTTCATCCAAGTTGCTTGCACCAGACTATCAGAGTATGTATGCATGTTCTTTTTTGAAGAGAATGTTTGCATGTTCTTGCAAACCTCTGTTTGCATTACTCATACTTTTACTGTTCTAACAATAATGAGTGTTTTTGCAAATCTGTTATTGTCTTTTCCGAAGCTTCTTTCTTTTTTGGCTAATACTTGGTGGATTTGTTTCTATCACTTGACTTGCACAGCACATGGAGTTTGCATGGACCTGTTTAAGATATTAAAGAGTTTTTATTATATCTTTGGGAAACTAGTGTGCAGGTATAAATTTGTCATCTGACTTCTAAACAATTATTGCCATAATAGGGAAGAACGATGAATTATATTTTTGGGGTGTCTTCGGGAAACATCTGAGGAAGAAGTGGCGTAAACCCAACAATCATATACAAAATGTGAACAGCAATTCCAGTCCACCAAATGAAATTTCTTGTGACAGATCTGAGATAGGCATGAAATTGGATGCAATAAAAGGCAAGGAGAGAGAGAATGCCATATCTGATGTTGGTGTGACATTGGATGCCCGAGAAGGTGAAGAAATAGACAATGCAATGCATGTCGCAAAAGACAGCGCTATAGTGAGGGACAATTGTGAGGGGATTGCAGAGGCATTGGATTTAACAGGAGGCAAGGAGACTGATAGGGACAATGACTGTGTGGCAGTGCTCAGAACTCCTGATTCAAACCCTGCATCCAGTTGCACAGCTCCTGCTGCTTCACTTAACATATGCTGCAGTCATGACTCTGCAAACAAGAACAGTTTTAGTTTAGAAGGTTACACTATTCAACCGATTGCTCTAAAGTCTTGTTTTGATCAATCCTCAGTTTCTGATTAAGCTTCTTAATTTCCATTTTTTTTTTACAGATTCTGCATGTCAACCTGCTGACAGATTTTTGGCTAGCTCAGAGCTTATGCTGGACATGCCCCCTGGGTTTTCTCTAGATGTGCCTCCTGGCTTCACAAAAGCTCACCGTCAGCTTCAGATCAAAGATACTCCAGTGTCTTATGCCGATGCTTTTACCAGTCTAGTTTTGGACATTCCTCCAGGATTTCCTATTGACATTCCTCCTGGCTTTACTGAAGTTCACCGCCAGCTCCCTGCAATTTCTTCTGCTGGGCCAGAAGCTGGTGTTTCTATCCATGGCACTGAAACGAAGCCTCTCATTAGGTTCTCTCTAAATGTTCCAAGGTCTGTTAAAATGGAAGGTCTTCCTGGATTTACTGTGCATGCGGTGAAAAAAGAGCCTTGGTTGCCTGTAAATAAGACCACAGAGAAGCAAACTCCATCTCGTTTGACATCTGGTGCATCCCCACTGGCAAAAGGTGCAACAGCCGATGAAATGAAAATCACGAGTGATGAGGTACAAAGTTGCCCCCCATACTCCCCCCATCCCCCTATTTCTTAACTAAAATGTTGTGTTTGGAGCAGTAATTCAGCATCTCGGGTTGGCCACTGTCCACTTGCATCATGTTAAGATTTACGTAAAGCAGGGCACATAGAACTTTATTGACTGTTTGAATGACTAAATTCCATCCATCGGTTTACAACATAGCTGATAGGATTTCTCAAAGGACATGCGATGTTGATGATGGTTTATGAACCTTCTTGTACACGTGGGAAAGCCATGTTGTCTATTTGCATCCTAATCTGCACATATGTGCATGCGAAACGCACCTGCATGCTTTTCTCAGGCACTCACACTTCTATTTGGGATCGGAGGGGTACTTAAAAAGATTTGTCGTTTTGAATGTACAGGTAAAAATGGAACAAGATGAAATTTCAGAGGAGCGAGAGTTTCCAAAGATCAGGCGGCTTTCAGACCAGTATCGCGGGCCTTCGGACGACAGCACTGAAGTTTGCGGACCAGTATCAGCACACTTGACTGACACGTTTCACGGTACAGGCGCACATGAGAAGCAGACGCATCCAAGAAAGAGGGCCCGGCAAGAATCACCGGAGCGTCCTGCTGCAGACAGTGGCGGAGCGTGGGGACAGATCAAGGGGGGCCCAATTCCATACTAAACTAAATGGCATAGATTTGTGCATGTTTGTGAACCATGGCCCATACTCAAACGGCTTCTGGCGCAATATAACGAGTGACATGAAACAGAGTTGTATGAGGTCTAGCTAGCTACTACTATTCTGTGTTGTGCGCAGTGTGCATGACGTTGTCCTTGAAAAAGCCTGCCAAAAGATGGAAGAATGCAAAAGATTATTATGGTGTTGTCACAAAAAAAAAAGATTATTATGGTGTGGATGAGAGAACAGAGAATGCATGTAGCCATGCAGAATTACAGGTGTCCTTGTTAATGCCGCATGCATATACCATGTTAATGCCATGCAGAATTACAGGAAAAGCCCAATTTGGCTGCAGATAGGGAAACGGTAACGAGAGATGATTCTTCACCACAGCATAACCGAAAAACCTGTTAAGATAAAATGGATTCTCCACGTTGTACTCCTTGAGCAGGTATGTATACCTGCATACCTGTTGAAGATTGACGAGGAGGAATATGGAGACCATGGAGCTCTACTTCAGGAGGGGCTTTTCGCTTCTTTCACCCTTTTCCTGGTACTATTCTATTCTCTCTTTTTTTTAGCTAGTAACTATTCTTTTTTTTATGAATTACACAAGTACAGACGCAGACGCTAGACATGCACGCACACTTATCCTTATGAATACACGTACATAAACTCTACCCCTACGAGCCAGTAACTATTCTATTCTACTCCCTCCGCCCCCTAAAGAGTGACGTTCTATGATTTAAAATTTGTCCCAGACAAAATTATGTTTTTTAAACACGCGATTAGCCCACAGATTCGACGCCAAATTACCAACTGAGTGGCATCGTGTGTTGCCTGCCCTAGATCTCTACATGTTTGCATGTAGCGTGTCTTAATTAGGAAGTAAACCATATGACATCCTTTTTTCAAGAGAATAATGTGTGACATGCTAAGGGTATTAGAGACATTTCTCTTCTTCACTAATCTGTCTGAAAAATCCCAGAACATCACTTTTTTTTGGGATGGAGAGAGTACTTCAGAAGCAAAGGATCAATCTCGATTTAGTCATTGACATGTTTCCCTTTTTGTTGCTTGCAGCTTTTTCGTGGACGCTAGTATACAGGCCATGTTTAGATACCAAAGTTTGGCCACCAAATTCACTATGCAGAATTCCTATTCTCCGTCACATCAAAATACCGGCACATATATGGAGTACTAAATATAGATGAAATAAAAAACTAATTGCACAATTTTGTTGTACTTTACGAGACGAACATTTTAAGCCTAATTAATCAATGTTTGGACAATTATTACCAAATAAAAACAAAATTGCTACAATATGACGTGACGTTTACTATGCAAAGTTTGCCCCCAAACTTTGGCATCTAAACGAGGCCACAGTTTGGCTCACTTGTGAGAAGCTCCTTTCGTGCACATACCATGCGACCTTTGTTCACCGTGTCAACTAGAAGAGACTCACCAGGACAGTGTAGATTAAGGAGCATTTTAGAACGAACGTTGTATCAAAAACGGTTCTGAGTTGTAAACCCACTGTAATTTTGGTACTATGGCCTATGGGATTAGTTCAGTGCCAAGTAGAACACTGCCTATGGAATCCTCAATCAGAGGGCAAAAATGTTGATCACTGAGTTTGCAGTGAATTCGATGTGCAACTTTTAACACACGAGTTGTTCTGGGTTTTGTTACAGGCGATTTTATGCAAAAGCAAACTGTAAGGCAGCAACTAGAAGAGACTCACCAGGACAGTGTAGATTAAGGAGCATTTTAGAACGAACGTTGTATCAAAAACGGTTCTGAGTTGTAAACCCACTGTAATTTTGGTACTATGGCCTATGGGATTAGTTCAGTGCCAAGTAGAACACTGCCTATGGAATCCTCAATCAGAGGGCAAAAATGTTGATCACTGAGTTTGCAGTGAATTCGATGTGCAACTTTTAACACACGAGTTGTTCTGGGTTTTGTTACAGGCGATTTTATGCAAAAGCAAACTGTAAGGCAGCTTTATTTTATCAGATGAATCATATCATCCTATATGTATCATTTTGTCTTTTCCATTGGAGTTATCGATACGAGGGCACATGCATTTTGCCTTTGCATATGTTCCAATCTGTTTGGTCAGAAGCATCGTTCCATAAACCCAATGCTAGAGCTCTGTTCTAGTATGTCCTGGTGCATGATTATTACTATCAGAAATATGGTTATTAAGAGCTGCTAAAAATAACCTTCCATGGAAAAGTTGCACCAGATGATATGATATGAAGACGGAGGTAGTATGCCTGGCTATCAGATCTGCCAGCACCAAATGAACATGCTTTGGCTCTGCCAGGATAGAGCACTAGGTTTGATTTTTGAACAGCCTTGCCGCATGAGAATTATTACTGATTTGCAAATTTAATTAGACAATTATGTCATTTTCAACAACATATATGCATACATCCGCATTTGTTTCCCCGGTGCATAAATTGGGTGAGCGACGGGTGCACGGAAGCCCGCGTGCGCTCCCCTGCCTGATGCGCGCCACGTGGAGTCCGACTCAGATGCCGCAAAAGCAAAGCTCGGTATCGCAACTCGTGTTGGGGCGGGGCAGTTACACCCGCGCTTCTCTGGTTGTCGTACGGCACCATGGGCCCATCGTCGCCGTGCGATGTTGTCGGACTCCACGTGCCGCGCATTGGGCAGGGGAGCGCACGCGGGATTTGGTGCGTCCGTCGCTCACCCAATTTATTTCTCATATCCAGACGTTTTTAGACTCCATAACTTTACAAGAAAAGGAGTTTTTAAACTCCTTTTAACTTAAATGGTCTTATTGTTAAGGAAAAAGTCCAAATTACTCCCCTCAAATTTGACATATGTCCATATTACCCCCTAAACTTACATTTTGTTCAATTTACTTCCTCCAACTATTTTAGTTGGTCTAGTTTACCTCTTAACATGGTTTGTTATTTTTGTTTTTCCACGTATTAGTTGAGTCTTAATATCAACTTTTGTGATATGATAGAGAACATCATAAATTATGTTAGAAAAATATATCTTAACTTTTTGCCACTATTTTGATAGCTTAGGAAATTTAATAATAAATTAACACCGGAGGTACAATATCGTATAAAACATAATGATGAAAATTTTATAGTGCATTTTTCTAATACAAAATACAATGTCCTCTATCACCTCACAAATTTTGAAACTAAAATATAATTTGTACATAGGGAAACAAAAGAAAAGAAAAATCTCTTTAAGGTGTTAGTTAGACCAACTTAAATAGTTGGAGGGAGTAAATTAAACCAAATATTAGTTTGGGAGGTTATTTGGACATAGACCAAACTTGGAGGGAGTAATATGGACTTTTTCCTATTGTTAACTTAAATGGTCTTATTCTTCATTCTTTACAAGAAAAGGGTGGAAAACATAAGATTTTTTTTATTGGTTCATCCGTACCAACCTGGATTCATTTGTTTCTATCACCCTCCATTTGACACCATTAGCTGTACCTGCATCTTGTACGTAGTGTCATGGAATATCCATCTGCCAGTCCATTATTACTTTATTACTCTAGTTTTCATCATCAGAGAAGAAAAAAGGTTCATTTCTTGGTGGCTTATGCCTGCTAACGTAATATGGTGCGACTGCATCTACTTTATCAAATATATATTTGCTGCTGAGTACCTTATAGTTTGCTACAGATGGGACACCTGTGGGCAAAATGTTCAAACTTGGAGATGCATAAAAAAAGGATATGCATCGTCTCTGCTGTCCAAGAAATACAATCAACTGCCAAAAATTTAAATAGTGCAGACAAGAAAGTAGGATGATATCATTCCAAAGTATTGCATTGGGCCATGCATTATCTGATATTTCTCTTGTAGTTCCACATACAAGTTTGCCATATGGGTGAACAAAAACTTCATGTGTATAGTATCATTCTCATTTGGGTGAACAATTATGACTTCATTTATATGGTCAACAAGTTTTGTAAAAGCAATAGTACGCCTATTGTTAGGATATAAATCCATCCATCATATTATTCACGTTAACCTAGCTTCATGCTAGTTAGCTGGGCAGATAGATGATATTGTCAAAATCCTTCATAGGCACGGAAATATGGAACCCTAACCAGCTGATCAAGTGGTCTCGCTCTTTGCTCCCAATTTTGGCCTGTTATCGATCTTCCATGGGCGGTGTTTCTGAGAAGAAACTTAGAGAGGATCAGAAGACAGACAGTCTGGACAATTTTCTGTCTCCATCCTGAATGTCGACATCCCCATGGGCGGTGTTGCCTGAGAAGAAACTTAGAGCAATAATAACAAAAGAGCAAGTTGGGAGGCGATAACTTTGCATGCTTGGTTTACATTATGCAAGTCTCACTGTTCAGTGTAATAATAATAACATCACAGGGCACCTCAAGCCTTGTATGGTCGAGATATATATATTTTTTTAATCTCTATATAAGGCTGCTTGCATTGCCTGGAGAGAAAGACACGCCCTATTCTTCATGCCACACCCTGCTGAAGGACTTGGACATAGGTGACAATGCTATTAATAAAGGTATGTGAAGTACAGTTTCAATGCTTTCTCTTCATGTCCAAGCTAGATTAGGCATTATGCATGCATCCTGCAGCTCAGACAAGAGATAAAAAAATTAGGAGCATCCATTTTGCTGCAAGAAATGTTGTAAATCAGTCTTCCATGTGTGCCACTGATGCCAACAAGAAGATTCTTAATAGGCTACGCTAACAGTTGCTTTCTTTTCTGATATCATCAACCCATCACAGTGTGCATGGGTCGCATATCCATTTGTTGACGCTTGTACCACTAATGTGACACATAACTACCCCCACCTAGCTAAAAACATGCTTTGCTAGTGGCAGTAGAATCTAGCTGATGTAAATAACCTATTACATAAAATAAATATTTATTAACAAAACTTTGAATATTAGGTGCATGAATAATTATAATGGATTAATCCAGCATACGAGTAAGATAGACCTATTTTTGTTATCTTTGCAGAAAATTCATTCTAATACAAATTAGTTTTCCTCTCAGAGACAAGCTGATATTAAAGGGCTAATCCTCCCAGTGTGGTTAATACTCGATGGTGATTGAGTCTCCCTTTGATGATCTGTACACCATTACAATGCCTGGACAACGGCAAGATGGCTCTTCTTCCTCTTCTCAGCAACAATTCACACTGTATGACCACAGACTATGTGATCGCCAGTTCTTCTCCCAATCAACCAATGAATCAAACATGCAATTCTCCCGTGTAGTCACCATCCCTGGAATGTACAATGTCAGTAGCAACCTCGGACAGAACCATCAGATTGCCGCTCGGGTTAGTCCAGACTACCATAGGATCAGATCAAGCAATGCTCTTCACCACATAAGCCAGATCCTGATGGAGGATGTCGATGAGAGGGTCGGCTCGCATGAAGGGGAGGCCGCCTTTCAGGCTGCTGAGAAGGCCTTCTATGATATTCTCGAGCAGGTATACCCACCTTCACTCGACTGGTCACCGCTACATAACAGCAGCGAAGCAGGAGGACCTGATGAAGGTAGTAGTAATTATCACAAAAGGCCTCGCAAAACCAGTTTCACTAGGGATATTTCCAGTCACATCATGTTGCAGCCCTTGCCAACCCCTTTGAGTCCATATAGCTACGGCAGGAGTCTTTTCCTGCCATATCAGCCCTTGGCAAGCACTGGGAGAGCCTCAAGATTTGGTTTCTCTGCCTTGCAAATTAGAAGAGAAGCCGAGGATGGAAAGGGGTTTGATAAGATGGTGATCTGTTTGGACAACGACAAGCTTTCGATCTGCAAACTAACCACTGCTAAGGCAAAAAAAGAAGTCGGGAAGAGCAAATATGCAATCTTTCAGATCACAGATCACAAGAACAATCCATATATCCAGGACTTGGATACCAGGGAAGGGAGAAGTAAAAACTATACCATCACTTGCGAAATAAGCCGAAACGAAAAGTTCGACAACATTCTGATATGCCATGGTTTCACTGAAACAGCAAGGCTGAAAGACATGGCTGCAAAGGAAGCAAGTGAAAATTCACCAAAGGGTCAAAGCAAAGCACCTGCTCAACAGAAGTTGCGGGGTACTAGGCAGCTCAAGAAAGAGGTGGTCGACCTAAGGACCCTCCTCATCCACTGTGCACAAGCCGTGGCAGCTGACAACCGTTTGTTGGCTGGTGAGATCATCAAGAAGATAAGGCAGCACTCCTCGAGAGATGGAGAGTGGTGCCAGAGACTGGCATTTTACTTAGTGAATGGCCTTGAGGCACGCCTGGCTGGGACGGGGAGTCAGTTGTTCCACAAGATGCGGGCGAAGCAAGTAAGCTACGAAGACATGTTGAAGGTCTACAACTTCTATCTTGCAGTCTGCCCTTTCCACAGGGCATCACAAACCTTCGCCAACCAAACTATCTTAGAAGCTTCAGTGGGGCAATCCAAGGTGCACATCGTCGATTTTGGTGTCTGCTCTGCTTTTCAATGGCCATCACTGATTCAGCGTTTCGGTGAGCAAGGAATGCCTCCAAGGCTTCGGATCACACATATAATTGAAGTGCCTCGGCCAGGTTTCAACCCCTTGGAGAGCATTGAGTGGGCAGGGAAGCTGTTGGCTGACTATGCAAACATGTACAAGGTGCCCTTTCAGTATCAGGGCATTTACTCACGATATGAAGATATTCAGATCGAAGATCTCAACATCGAGGAGGATGAAATGCTTATAATCCACTGCATGTACCGGATGAAGAACCTCGGCGATGAGACAGTAGCCATGGATAGCGCAAGGGATAGGGTACTGAAGATCATGAGGAGGATAAACCCAAAGGTGTTTATTGTCGGCATTCTGAATGGATCATACAGTTCCCCCTTCTTCCTGACACGTTTCAAAGAGCTTCTGTTCCATTACTCCTCGATGTTTGACATGCTTGATACGAACGCTCCACGGGATAATGAAGAAAGAAAGGTGTTGGAGGGTGGAATGCTTGGGCGGGATATGTTAAACATCATAGCATGTGAGGGTGTTGACAGGATTGAGAGGCCAGAAACTTACCAGCAGTGGCAAGCAAGGTGCCTCAAGGCTGGGTTCGAGCAGCTTCCTCTCGATCCTGCCATCATGAAGTCAGTGTTATGGATGAAGAAAGAATTTTACCATGAGGACTTTGTTGCTGACGAAGACAGCGGCTGGCTGCTACAAGGGTGGAAAGGGAGAGTACTGTATGCACTGTCCAAATGGAAGGTTAATGAATCATGTTCTGATCAGTAAGATTCAGATAGTTGGTGGTATGCACCATCTGTACCTTGATACTCCAAATATAGATTTTTTTCCTTTGGTTTTTAACTAGCATATGATGAAAGAAAATGGCTGCAATACTTTGTTTCTATCATTCTTTATCTTCATATGTTCTATAAGCGGATTGTTCTTTATAAGTTTTAAGTGCCTATTTTTCTTTTCTATAAACACATACTTCAGATTCATAGAGAAATAAGTCTAGAAACCACATCAAAGAACCATCTTACATTTTTTGTTCAAGAATACGCAAGAAAGCTTTTTTTGAAATGAATAGCAGGAGCTCCGCCTCTCAATTAAGGTGGAATAAAAGAGAGTTTATGTACAGGTTTTAGTCAAAACGATTTTGAAAGCAAAGGAAAAAAGTAGCGGACACGCAAAAGCACAGCCCGGATGCAGCACAAACACTGGCTTGCTAGGCCCCCTTGCTAAAGCCCTTCTCCTTTGCTCAATGTCCTCCTTAATTCTCGAAGCAACGTGTGAAGATGATTCCTAGGTATTATTGAAGATTCTTCAGTTTCTTTCCTTCCATAGATTCCAGCATGTGTAGATTACCAAGCCATTAAAATGCTTCCTTTCTTCTTTTGCGACCTTGGGCACAATCTCCACCCACCAAGTACTCAGGTGAATCGGGTCTTGGTCGAATTGCATCAGATGTGTGTCAAAGTGCTCCCAGATTAGGACTTGGTTCCATACTGCCTTAGCAAATGGGCAGAGAGGGAAAGATGCAGACATGTTTCTAAAGGGCCATCGCAAAGCACACAGTGATCTTGGTGAGGCCACCCTCTTTTTTGCAGGTTGTCCGCTGTTAGTATTTTTTCTTGCACAAGAATCCACACGAAGACTTTGCATTTGTTCTCTACATGTGCCTTCCAAATTAGTTTGCTTTTGAAGATGCCATAGGATCCTTTGAACTGAATCCTGTATGCCGAACGAGTAGAGTAGGAACCGTCAGCAGTCCATCGCCAACCAATGGAATCTCGCACGCCCGGCTGCAGGTGGATGGATTGGATTCTGATCCAGAGGGAGACAAATTCCTCAATGTGCTCGGAGGTGCTGACACGGCTTCTTAGGGAGTGTATCCAGCTATTGTTTTGGAGTTCTTGTTGCACTGATCTGTTCTTCCTCCTAATCAACTTGAACAAATGTGGAGCAAAGCTCTTGGGGGCCTCCCCATCCAGCCAGTTGTCATGCCAAAACCGAGCCTTAGCTCCGTCACCAATCGTGATCGTGGTTGAGGCTTTAAAGAGGAGGCGATCATCATTACTGCAAGGAAGTTCGGAACCTGCCCATGGTTTGGAATCGTCAGTCCATTCCTGCCAAGCCAGCGAAGACGAAGGCCTCTCCCAAATTTCTCCAGGTCTGGTATCCCTAATCCTCCAATGTCTTTTGGCCTAGTCACTGTTGGCCAATTGACAAGGCAATGTCTGCCATTTGCATTTTCTTCGCCTTTCCAGAGGAAGGATCTCCTGATTTTGTCAATTTTCCTCCTAGCCCATGCCGCCGATGGAAACACTGTGAGATGATTGTTGGCATAGAAGAGAGCACTGAGGAGACTAGTGTCAAGCATCCTGCTCTATTTAGCCATTTCCCTTTCCATCCGGGGAGCCTTTGGCCAATGCGCTCGATGAGCGGCTGTACATGAACCTTCTGGAGCGCCCTTTTGTGGAGCTGCAAGCCTAGGTATCGACAGGGGAAGGTACTTCTGACCCCGGAGAAGGAGGAAAGTACTTGTTCCAGGTCAACTTCATCACATCTAATCGGATGTATGGAGCTTTTCTGGAGATTAATGTGTAGTCCTGAGGAGGTCCCGAACACTTGGAGAATTTGTTTGATTGCTTCGAGGTTGTCTTTTAATGGATTAGTGAAGATGGCCGCGTCATCCGTGTACATGGAGATTCTCCATCTTGCAGCCGTTGGGGGGCAGTTGGGAAAGGATGCCTTGCTGGGTCGCAAGATCGAGCAGGCGCTGCAAAGGATCCATGGCAAGGATGAAAAGCATGGGGGATAATGGGTCATCTTGGCGGACGCCCCTGCCGTGGCTGAAAGTTGGGCCATGCTGCCCGTTGAGCAAAGCTGTCGAGGTGGCTGTGCGAAAAAGGATGGACACCCATTTCTGCCATCTGTGCCCGAAGCCCAACGCCTGCATCACCTCCACTAGGTAGCTCCAATTTACCATGTCGAAGGCCTTGTGTATGTCAAGTTTTAAGAAGAGGGCCGGCCTTTTCTGTCTGTGCAATTTCCTGACCGTGCTTTGCACATATAAGAAGTTATCATGTATGCTTCGCTTCTTAATGAACGCACTCTAGCTATTTGAGACCATGGAGTTCAGCATAGGCGCCAATCTGATAGCTAAAAGCTTGGAAAAGATCTTTGCAATGCTATGGATGAGGCTGATGGGCCTATAATCTGTGACCCGTAGGGCATCATTTTTCTTAGGAAGAAGGACGATGTTGGCCGAATTCAAAAGCTGGAAGCCTTGAGAGTTCATTGTATATAAGCTATTGTTGGCGGCCATGATGTCCTCTTTTACAATCCCCCGGCAAGCTTTGAAGAAGGCACCGGTGAAGCCATCTGGCCCTGGAGCTTTGTCGGAGGGCATGGAGTTTATAGTATCTTTGACCTCATCATGTGTGAAAGGAAGCTCCAACTCTGAAAGGTCTCATGGTGTGTATCCGAGGGAGTGCCAATCGAGGCTCATAGGCCTCGGTGTTGTTGAGCCGATGTGGTCCCTAAAATAGTCTCCGATGGCCTTTTCCTTGTCCTCGTGGGTGAAGACCATTCCCTCATCTGTGTGTAGGCAATGAATGTAGTTTTTCCTGCGGTGAGAACTTGCATGGATGTGGAAGAACTTTGTGTTAGCATCACCGCACAAGATGTAGGTGAGCCTCGATTTTTGCCTAATTCTTGCCTTTTCAATGGCAGCCAAACCAATGCTTCGGGCTTTCAAGTGGCGGCGAAGCTCAAGTTCCTGATCCGTGAGCGTCCTAGATTCCTGTGTGGCTTCAAGCTGTAGAAGTATTTCTTTTACTAAGGCTAGTTGTAGCTTGGTGTCTCCCACCTTTTCTTTGCGCCACCGTTTGATAGCCTTGGCTACTCTAGACAATTTGATGTGCAAGCATTTCAGTGGCAGCGTCGAGTTAACTTGTTTGCTCCAGGTATCCGAGACTATCTCATGGAAGCCCTGCATTGATGTCCAAAAATTTTCGAACCGGAAGGACAAATTATGCCGAGGGTCAAGCTCGCCTTGCAATAGGAGGGGGGTGTGATTTGACATGAGGGAAGGTAGAGAGTGAAGGAAGCATGTCGGGAAGAGCAGCTCCCATTCAGGGGTGCAGAATATTCTGTCGATTCGAGTCATAGTTGGAATGTCTTGCTCGTTGGTCCAAGTAAAGCAGCGACCCCATCAGCCGGTGGTTAAGATTTGTATTATTTTTATCTTCGGCTTGGTAGATTAGACTAAAATCACCAAGGATGAGCCATCTGTCGTGGTCAGGAAGGAGGATGTTTCTGAGTTCCTGAAGAAATTGTAGCTTTTCTGTGTCCCCCTGAGGTCCGTAGACGACTGTAATTTGCCATGGAAGCCCATCAGCCCTCATAGTAATCGTCACAGTGATGGCGTGGCTGGATAGGTGGATATTTGAGAGGTCGAAAAAATCCTCATTGACGGCAAGAAGGATGCCTCCTCTAGTCTGTTCAGCCGGCAGAACTGCATATGTGTTAATGAATTTGGCTCCAAGCATGCGCCTCACTACATTTTGATCAACAAGTTGCAGCTTTGTTTCTTGAAGGCAGACAATGGTGGAGTGAGTGTCTCTAACCAGTTCATTGACGGCATCTTTCCTAGCACCGTCATTTAGCCCCCTCACATTCCAATTGAGAAGCTGACAATTACGTTGTGCCATAAAAACATTCAGAAGGCCCCTGTTGCATTGCAGGCTCTCTAGGCCTGACCAGCGGTTGCTGTGGCGGCAGCGTCAAGGCCGCAGAGCGCCGTCATTGCCTTGACAGCGTCGTCGGTGAGGGGCCCCTTGAAGAGGCCGAAGTAACGCAGGAAGCGGTCGTCTGGGGAGAGTTCTTCCTCCTCTGGGATGCCCAGTTTCTTCATTAGCACCTGTCGAGCCTTCTCCTGGGCGTCACCCTTGGGCCAATCCTTGGCAGCGATGCGAACGCTCTTACGTACTGAGGGCGCTGGCCTCCTTCGGTGGCATTGTGCTGGAGTGGAGTTGCGTGGGGGAGCTTGCAGCAACGCTGGAGCAGGAGGCCGTGAGACCGCACGGACGAAGACCGACGCCGCGGTTGCTGCGTCGCGCGGCTGTTCCTGGGCGCTGGCCTCTTTATCTGGGTTCTGTGGGCCGTCCTCGGAGCCTGACGATGGTGCCCCCTAGTCATGCGCGTGAAGCGGCCCTGCTTGGCTTGCCCGGCGCCTGACATAGACAATGTCGGGCCTGAAGCGCTGCACCCACGACCGCGTTGCATAGCATCTAGTCATAGCAGGCTGTGAACGCAGAGTTTCTGGCGCGCGGGCTGGCGAAGTTGCGACGCGTAGGGTGGCGGAACCGTCGGTCGTAGCAGGACGTGGGTGCGAGGACAGCGGCACTGGGCGTGGCTCATCCGCGACCTCGCCCACCGTGGAGCAATCGGCCGCCGCGGGACACGGTCGTGAGGACACTAGGTCCGTGCCTTTTGGAGCGCTGCAAGGCGAGGCCGAGACACATTCTGGGGTCACATCCTTGTGGAGCGCGAGCGCCACGGAATGCTCTATTCCAAGATCCCTTGGGTTGCAGTGTTGGCGAGTCTCTGGTGATGGCTCCTGTGGCTCAGAACGCGATGGAGTACGCCGCCCGCTCCCTCTGCGCCGGCGGTCGCTGTCGAGCATGTCCACGCGTGGAGGGATTGGTGGTGTGGTGGAGCGAGAGCGACGGCGCTCCTTACACGGCGCAGGGCTAGCACGACCCTCCTCGGCATGCAGCGGATGTCGTCGATGACCTCCCATCGTGGATGAGGCATCCCGACATCGTCCGTGTCTGGATTCTGAGCGCTCCCATTCCAGGTCCCGGGCCGGCGCACGGGAGTGGCTGCGAAATAGCTTGGAGCCTCGTTCCGACTGCTGTCGTCGCGACGGCCATGACGGTCGTCCTTGTCCTCACCCCTGCGGTGTTCAGGCCTATCCTCTGGTGGTGGCGAGGCGTGGCGTTCCCTCGGACCACGCTCGCCATCAATGACGTCGTATCGTCACTTGAGGCCCCGGGTTCTGGTTCTGCCGTAGTCATCCTCAGGGAACTCGATGAGGTCGAGGTGGACAAGCACTCGGAAGGTGAGGCCACGCCGTCCCCTGGGGCGGACCAAGCCGTCGTGCGCTGTCACTGCATTGCCAGTTATGGTGAGCCATGTTACCTTAGGTATGTCCACGCCCGACATAGAGCTCTGGTGTTGTCGCGGCGCAGCGAGGGGGTCCACGTAGTCGAGGTCGCAAGACCTTGCCACCGCACACTTGGCGATGCTCTCGTTCCAGGCGTGGACAGGTATTCCTTCGAGGCAGATGCGAACATGGTGTCGAAGGTCGCTGTGGTCGCTGTAGGCTAGGACGCGCCAGGGCTTGATTCTGACGACGAGTCTGCGCACCGACAGGCGTTCCAGTGCCACCGCCACGTCACAGTGGTGTAGGTGCTCGAAGACAATGAGGAAGTCTTCCGGCTTGTGGCGCACGACCTTGATGTCCTCCTGGACTCGGAGCTTGGAGCAGAAAGCCTTCTTGATGCGAGCCGGGTCAACGATGTCCCTGTCGCTGCACAGGCACGCCACCACCGCTTGTGTGGAGAATCGCTTCCAGCTCCTCCTCCATGGTGTTGGCTATCCGCACTTATGATCCTCTATTTTCATCCTCTATATATTCTGGTCATCAAGATTCTTTTCTCTATACTCATTTCTCCTGCCTATCCATCCTTTATATCATCATCTATCCACTGTAGGGCCCACTTGTCACTTTATCTAAATATATCCATTTGAGATCTAGTTTTGAAGGATTTATTGAAACGAATTCAATGATGTAATCGGAATTTAATTTGGTTTTTTAGTTTGTGAGTTATAACATTTTTTAGTTACTTGAGCTCGCGACGCCATTAGTACTAGCAAGGGAGGAGGTAGAAGCCGTGCTGCGGCTGGATCCGCCGGCAGCGAGAACAGACATGGTAGATTTGAGGCAGCATTTGAGGGGGAGGCGAGGGGGTGGTGGGGAGTTACGGCAACGGTTGGGAGGGAGGCTGACTGAGGGAGTGACATTGAAGGTCACCCGACGCTAGGGAATTTTTTTATTTCTAACACTTTTTAAAAACTGTTTTGAAATCTAACACTATTTGATTTTTTTTCAAAACTAATACTTTTGGCCGCGCCTAATGCCATGCCGCGCCATGCATGGCGGCGCAGAGAGGCTGCCACCATGGCCGCTGACCGTTGACGTGGCTGGCGCTGTCACACCACAGATCAGGGCGTGGCAATACCACGCCACCAGCCACTGCTAGTGGGCTGCTGCCTGCTGCCGCGCACTCTCCCTCTCTCTCTCCAGCGCACTCTCCTAGGCTTGCATGCAAACATGGAAAGCAGCTCCATCTCCCTCTTCTCAGGCATGCACTGCACCACTGTCCTCTCTTTTTTTTATTGGCCGCATGCAGCTGGACAAAGCAAACATCGCCTCCTCTCTTTTTCCTGGCACTGCACAGCCTGCGCCCGCCTGTAGCCTACGCCCGCTGCTGCTTGCTGGCTGGCAGGGCTGCTCCTTGGTCCTTGCATGTGCATGAGTGAGTGTGTAGTGGCTTGGCACACAAGCCACTACACACTCACGCACCAAGCCACTACACACTCGCGCATGCCACACAACACACTCACCCATGCACATGCAAGGACCAAGGAGCAGCTCTGCCAGCCAGCAAGCAGCAGCGGACGCAGGCTGCAGGCGGACATAGGCTGTGCAGTGCTAGGAAAAGAGAGGAGGCGATGTTTGCTTTGTCCAGCTGCATGCGGTCAATAAAAAAAGAGGACTATGGTGCAGTGCATGCCTAAGAAGAGGGAGAGGGAGCTACTTTCCATGTTTGCATTGTCCAGCTGCATGCGGCCAATAAAAAAAAGAGGACAGTGGTGCAGTGCATGCCTGAGAAGAGGGAGAGGGAGCTGCTTTCCATGTTTGCATGCAGCCCTGGGAGAGTGCGCTGGAGAGAGGGAGAGTGCGCGGCAACAGGCAGCAGCCAGCCAACAGTGGCTGGTGGCGCGGTATTGCCGCGCCGTGGCCGGTGGCGCGACAATGCCAGCCACGTCAGCGGTCAGCGGCTCGGTCGCGGCCACGGTGGCAGCCTCGCCGCGCCGCCATGCATGGTGCGGAGGCTTGATTTGGCCACACCATGGCATTAGGCGCGGCCAAAAGTATTAGTTTTGAAAAAAAATCAAACAGTGTTAGATTTCAAAAGTTTTAAAAAAGTGTTAGAAATAAAAAAAATTCACGTTGAGCAGCTAGGGGCGTACCGGGGAGGCTGCCTTGGCAAGTGGGACTTGGAGCTAGAGGGAGTCGACGATAATGGAGGACAGTCGCAGCCACCGCGCGAGCGAGTTGCGGGTCTCGCCGTTGCGAGCCAAGAAGGCGGCATCCCAGCGGGAGAGAGAGGCATCGGGCGACTCGCCCTGACACGGCGAGGTAGCGTCGCGGGGTGAGAGAGGCAGAGGGTGGGCTGCGGCGGATCTGGGGCCAGCAACCGGGGCGGCTGAAAGGTCTTGATGGCTAGAGGGGAGGGGGTGAATGGCCTTTTAAAATTTTCTACAATGACAAACTAAACAAGTTTATCAATACAACAAATAGCGAGATGCGAGTTTTGCTTAGCCTACGGGGTGTTTGCAAGCCACCTATCCAATTCACAATTCTAGTATATTTGCACTCAACCGCACAAGTCAAACCTAGGAGGTAACTACCACTACAACTAGCAAGCTACACAAAAGAGCTACTTTAGCAAAGCTAACTAGCTAGCAAAGATAACTAAGAAAGTAATACAAGTGAGAGTTAGGAGGGTATCACCGAGGGGCGAAGTATTGAGCCAACCAATATGATCAACAATGAAAACCAAGACAACCGAACACCGGGATCAATCAATCACAATATGAAAGTGATGACACGAAGATTTATCCCGAGGTTCACGTGCTTGCCGGCACGCTAGTCCCCGTTGTGTCCCTTTTCACCACGTGGTTCGGTGGCTAATCGGTCTCACACCGAGCCTCTCAAAAGGCGCCACAAGAACCTACCAAATGGCAAAAGGTTGCAAATGACACGAGCAATCCACTAATGTTGCCTTTGGCGCTCCGCCGAGGTAGGCACAAACCCCTCACAATCACCGGAGGTGGCCAAGAACAATCACCAACTCTTGCCAACGCCTCCAAGCTGCTCCAAGCCGTCTAGGTGGCGGCAACCACCAAGAGAAACACGAATCCCGCAGCAAATCAACCACCAAGTGCCAACTAGATGCAATCTCACAATGCAAATGCACTTGGATCACTCAATCTCACTTCGAATATGCAAAGAAGCAAGAGAGATGAGTGGGAGGGGAGTTGCTTAGCTCAAAGTGCTCACAAGTATGTCAAATGTCCAAGAGTAAGAGCCTTGAGCCGGCCAACGAGTATATAGCCTCGCGTCCGATCAAACAACTGAAAAACGCACAAACACTGGACACTGACCGGACGCGTCCGGTCAAACAGTGACCACATCCGGTGCAGCGTCCGGTCACCACTGTGACCTCTGTTCGCCTCTGTTTGATTTTCGTTTGATTTCCGACTTCCGGCGTAGTGGAAAATAGGCATTTCATTTCTCCGAAATCGCCTGAATCCCGCGCTCGCACGCTCGGCGGGAGGGAGAGAGGACCCCCAAACCCTCTCTACCGCTCAAACTCCAACGCCGTCGCAAACGTGCTAACACCACCAAGTGATCAACATCATGTGCATGTGTGTTAGCATTTTCACAATCATTTTTCGAGGCGTTATTAGTTCTATCCAAATGCATATGATCATGAAATGCACACCTAGAGGCACTTAGGAGTTCAATAGCCGCGTCATTCCCCTCTTTATAGTACGGCTATCTATCCTATAATGTAACCACACCCACTAGGTGTCTTGGTTACTAAAATACAACCCTTAAGCATATACCTTTGCCTTGATCACGTAGGGTCGCGTCCAAATCCAAGTGTGGCCATCATGATCACCATGTCCATCTTGCCACCAACCTTGGAATGTACTAAACCTCATATGCTACATACAACTTAGGCATAGGATTAGTACTTAGGCATTGTCACTAATTACCAACACCAAACATAGGACTTTCAGCGGCGCTGTGGGTCGGGGTGGGGGAAGAGGCTAACGGCTCCATCCGCAATTCCTGTTCAACATTAGAAAACTTTGCTTCCATACGCAAGAAAGCTATGTAGCTTTGTATCAAGAAGTAGAAGATAGAGTTCAGTTTACAAAGGCGTCAAAGACGCATGCACACGCATGCGTCATGGGCATAGAAAGAAACATAGACATGCTAATTGACCAATTGTACAGCAAACGGAATTACGAAAGCAACCAAAGATTGAACACACGCTAGGTAACAAAAGTACTAACTAACAATGCTACTCCAGGAAGTACTAGACTAGATTCCTATTGTCGGAGGGACTCCAATGTTCCGATGGAGGCGGAGGGCGCGTCCCCTAGGAGGCCCCCCACCCTGACGACCGAATACCCGCCGCCGGCACAACAAGCATCGTTAGCCACGCCCGCGGCTCATTCATGGGCTACCGGTCCATGGCAAGAATGTGGTAGCCGAACCTGACCGCATGCGGCGTGTGCTAGTCCACCTGTGGCTCGGTCTGCACTTTGGCGCCTGTAAGCGCATCTCTACTCCAGATGCTGACGGCTGGCGCTAGGTCCTACCGTGGGGGGGCCATCAAGCGGCTCCAAGCCTCCGACGGGGCACGGCCTGCACCTTCGGTAGATCGTCGGCCACCTCCCTACTTTTCGACAGCATGGGAAGTGCTTCAACTGTCTCCCCTCCACGCATAGGGTGGCAACCTACAGGCTGCCCCCATGCTGTTTGCGTTGCCGGCGGTTCTGACACCTCGCGCGCGATTGCAAGTGGCAGCGGAGGGTGTCTCCTACCAACTCTAGCACACCTGGTGGCACATGTGGATGGCCACGATGGCTTCTCCGAGTTCGTACCTCGAGCACCCAGCCACCCCCCACGTCGGTATGGCAGAGTCGGGTGGAGTTTTGCCGACTGTCGTTGCGCCTGTCGGCCCAAGGCGTAGGAGGCATCGGAGATTGTCGGGGGTAGACACTAATGACTCCTCCAGCTATACTGCAGCCGACCGCGGTGAGTCGTACAACGGCACACGCCTTCCTGGGCCCGACCCGTTGACGCTGGCCACTTGGCCTCACAACATGCCCCATGGTTGCGACGCCACTGACGCCCGATGTTGGAGGAGTTCGCAGCCTCACTCAACGCCAATTGGGCGCTTGGTCGCCTGGCTTCAACTCCGGCGGCCACCTAGCTAGAGGACCGAGCCAAGGCGATGGTCACCTATGTCTGCACCTGCGGGCAACAGATGTTGTCCCAGCATGCTGACTTGGAGCTGCGGATGCCACCTCCGCTCCCCACTCAAATGGGCAGTGGATTCGTCCCTAGTGTCACCTCAGCAACAGCAGACACAGGTCATGCCACCACACAGAACACCCCCTCAGGCGTTGATGCATCCACGGAGGACGGAGTGGGCTACCCGCCAGGCTTCGGTCCAATCCACCTCATGGCGGATGTTCCCAATACGACATCGGGGGTTACCCAGACCACACACAACGACGACTCCACCAAGCGCCGTCTTGAGAACTTCACCAAGAAAGTGGTGCGTAAGAGGGCCTTCCCGCTGATTCGTGAGCCACCAAAGCAGTCACCTGCAAAGGCAGTGCTACTGTTGTGGAGCAACCGTCTAGTGGCTCAAAGCCTCTCTCAGGTGCCTGCCAAGCGAGGTGAGATCCTAATCATGCAGCGTTCGAGTTTGGTCATGGGTCTGTCAATGCCAAGCGCACCGGCGATGAAGGCCTACGATGTGCTCTTCCAGGACGCCGGAAGGAGTCGCGTTGGCAGCAGCGAAAGCGCAAGCCCCCTTCTTAGGTTGTGTTGCTGCCCTTATCTTGGTTGTCTGCTATTTGTGTAATATCGATATATTTATGTGTATGCTAGTTTGGTCCAGCCTGTGGCTGTAGTCCTATAAACCGTCTAGGGCGCTCGCCAGAAGCGCGTTATCTGTATTTAACTTTTTTAGCTTAATATAAAGATGTGCAAACCTTTTACATATTCGAGAACAATGCTACTCCAGGCAAGGGTAGCCAGACGAACAACCTGTGTTGCTGTAGCTTCTCGATGTTTGAAAATGAAGAGAATTCCTCTCCATCCAAATGCACCAAGTGATCAAAGTGAAAAGTCGATGCCACGACGATGTTCTAGTAAAGAACCATTAGTATCCTCTTCCTCTTAAAAGTACTCGTAACCAACATTTCAAAAAGGAGAGGCCAAAGTGTATATTGTTTACCTTTTCCTGATTTTCTTTTCCCATGTGAAATTAGTGTGGACCACACGAATATGATGGGGTTAAAAAATATTCTTTGAACTTTAATTTCTAATAATTACATTTTCCCAGCTATAAAAATATTTTATAGCGTATCTCTCTATGATCACAGTCACGCTGTGGGGGCACCTGAGCGAAAATTCTGGAACCAAATACACCAATCTGTCTGAATGAATAACAATGTTGCATAGTTTCTGACAAGAAACATTTGCCAGGAAGCCATTTGGAACACAAGCTGTTACCTTCCTGTCGCTATCGTACTTTCCATAAATGAGAAAGTCATAAAGAAGGTTACAAAAACCCATCCATAAAAGGAGGACGTTGAAAAAAGAGAACAAGAAGAAAGTCCATGAATAGCAGAAAATAATTTGCCCAATCACATCGACAAGAAGGTTTAAGCATCAACACAACAAGAGATTTCTGGCTGTTGTCAAAAAAAAACAAGAGATTTCTGGTCTCAGTATTTGGAAAACTGATTATTGTTTATAAATTATCTGGCCGGAACTACTTCAGCAGTACTTTTCAGCGAACAAATAATATTTTCCACCCACAACAAATCAGCATAAGCATGAGCATAAGCCAAATTTCAGCGAAACGAACAAGCCCGAGCTACAACCGATGATAACTCATTTTTAAGTAAGGTTCATTTTGAATCCCCTCCTAACTTTAGAGTTCTAAACTTTAGAGCTAAAGTCTCCAAACAGGTGCTCTAAAGTTAGCTGTAAAATTTAGCTCACCTCACATTAGAACTTTAGACCTTAAAAGTGAGCTAAAGTACTCTAAAGTTTTTAGAGCTACAAAGTTTAGAGAAGGGGGTCCAAATAGGTCCTAAGTATGAGTTGAAAACAGTTATAGAAATGTTTTTCAGTATGTGGCACCACATAATACTAGTCTAATTTAGACACAGAAGTAGAAATGGAAAATAAGTCGTAGCAATATGTTCGGGCTAAACTAGCAAGGGCTAGATCGTCCGGGCTGCACATGATGAAGATACATAGAGGAGGGAGGTTTAAACAGTGAGCCAACCAGCAAACCAACGAATCCGATTTAACGCTCGTTCTTCTCTCAAAAGACACGCGAACACCTTCCTGGAAGACTCGTCGGGCATGAGTGTAGCAAGTGGCGAAGCTAGAGCTAAAATGAGGGGGGGGGGGGGTGCAACACTTACTAGTATAATGTATAGAGGAGTTGACTGGAGCTCTACCAACCTGAGCCTTAACCTTGATATGCAATATTTACATGCTAAAGTTTGATTTTTTCTAAGGTAATATATCGGTTCTGCAAAATTATATATAAACATAGAGAGAGTTATGCAATATCAAGAAATATATACAATAGGCCGGGTTATCAAACTTGGACAAACATTCAGTATAGGAAACTAGTATCGATTATTTGTCACTTAATCCGATAACATTAGTAATTCAAATGACATATTACCATGGTCAAGTAATTTAAAACCCTAAATCCTTATTAAACCCTATAGTTCGATAAATCAAACCTATATAACTGCATCTCCCATTAATTATCTAAAAAAATGAGAGCTCCTAATTATGAAATAATGAAAGATGAGCCTCATTTTTCTTATTCTTATATGTACTTGGCATCTAGCCTATCTATACCCCTACTGAAAAAAAAATCTCGCAATAAAAATCTAAGCATCTAGTTAGATCTATTTCTACTACAGAGACAATTAGCAAGCAAGCAATAGTTGCAAGTTTCGGTGTTTTGTTTGGAAGAAATGTCATAAATACTTGAAGTATATATAGAAACAAAGAGTAGTACTTAGCTTGTGCAACCAAGGAATAAAATGAGAGGGTGCAGGAAGCATGCATCAACGAATAGTATATGTATAAAAAATATATATTGATTAGACAACGAATCATGGGCTTCTAGAGTTCTGGTCCTAGGCCAAATTACGTCATACATGCAGGACTTGGTCTGCCCTTGATCCTAGCATGCTCAGGTTTATTGGCACTAGGCCCATGAATGGCTTGTATTGGTTTGCTCAAGGAGTCAAGCTTTCACGCTTTCATGTTGCGCCGTGGGGGTGCATGACACAGGATTGAGGGGGGTGCAGGTGTGGTGATTTGAGATAATTAGCACTTAATTTTGTTTTTGCCGTGGGTGCATTGGCACAGCGTACATAGCTTTGCCCAGGGTTGTCCTAGGATTAGCAAGGGCACCCAGGACGCCGACAAATGTTGTTGAAAGAAGTGCTGGACAGTAAAAGAGTTGAAAAAGTTTGAGATGGAAGACAAAAAAATAAGATAGATTGGTTTTTTTTCTTTAGATAGATTTATTACTCAGTAGTCTATATTCCCCTCGTGTATATATACTAAATAGAGGGGTGATCTTATCGTGGTAGAAAACTATGTTCCCCTCATATATTAAATACAGGGTGATCTTATCATGGTAGAAAAATTATCACACATATAATAATTTATAAGTTTTCCATAAGATCATATGAGTTTCAAAAGAAAATCATCACCATCCTCTCCCGCCTAGCTCCACCAGCACACGACCTCCGCCCCTCCGCCACCATGAATGCTACTCGATTGAAGCTTGCCGCACTCTATGCCACCATTTCTCAACGGTTATCCTCCATCACTATAAGGTCGATGCCGCCCCTACCACCTCGCCGTCTTCCAAAGTCTGCTACTTCCTCCAGATCGGTAATAAGCTTTTCAACGCCCCACAAAGTTCAATAGTCTGAAACAAGGGCATGCTTAGCACGGCTCCAGCAGCAACTTCTACGAAGGAGCCGTACAAAACATTGTTTTTGTTGAGAAGTTATTTTTTAGTGAATAGCAGATGAGCTAGAGCCATCATTAGATGAGGAGCCGAAGGTGAAAAAAAGTAAAAGTTAATCCTCCTCAAGTGTTCTGGCCCGTTTGGATGAGCATTTGAGGAGGGGCCATGCCAAACAAACTCTAAGGTCTCCAGATCCTAAAATTAACCTCACATTTGGTGATGGATGGATAAACAAGTAATCAATCACCTAAGGAGCAGTAAGGGCGTGTTTAGTTCAGGGGCTGTAAAGTTTTCGGGAGTACTGTAGCACATGTGTAACTATAGCAATTAGTGTCCAATCATGGACTAATTAGGCTTAAAAGATTCGTCTTGCAAAATACATGCAAATTGTGCAATTAGTTATTTTTTATCTATATTTAATGCTCCATGCATATGTCCAAACATTCGATGGGATAGGCTGTAAAGTTTTTGGGTGGGAACTAAACATGACCTAAATCTGCTAAAATGTACTCCCTCCCGTTCCCTAATAAAGCAAGTCGTTTTTTACATCAACATGGCCTTTAAGAATGTCTTTGACTACTACTTTTGCTATAAAATATTATAAAATATAGTGAATATATACTTTTTATGAAACTACATTTTGAGATGAATCTCCTTACATCAATTTCCTATTTTCACACTCAACTAAAAAGAATTAATTTTGAATTAAAATTTAAAAATATTTGACTTAAGACAACCTTAGAACGACTTGCTTTAGAGAACCAGAGGGAGTATTTTTTTTAAGCAAAAGTAGTTATAAATTGTAAAAGTTGTTTTTATAATAAATCTAATAATGTCAATTTTGTGCGTAAAATAAAATTTAGACATTATAGTTAAGCTAAAAAGGTTGACTTAAGACAAGACATATATTTGAAATTAGGGAAAGTATTTATATATAAATTATAGAAAGATTGCATGTACTATGATGCAAAACCTTAGACACAAATTTTTATTAAAAGAATATTTTAGGCTCTAAAACCCCTTAGGTGAAATCATAATACACTTTCTCATGAAACGTAACATCTGGATGATTTAGATGGATGCTGCTTGTCCTAACCTATTCCGTTCTTTTTTTCCCTCTCGGGTCAGTGCCAAACACTCGTAGTACATCCGTATATATCAAATAAAATATCGTGTTGGGAAGTCGGTATCCAGCCATTCTGGTTACACTTTTAGGACCTGTTTGGTTAGAGGTGTTAAAGTTTAACAAACGTTGTAGCACTTTCGTCTTATTTGATAATTTTTTTTAATTTTGGACTAATTAGGCTTAATAGATTCGTCTCGTAAATTACTCCTAATCTATGCCGACATGCATGCAATTAGTCTACATTTAGTACTCCATGCATTTGCCGCAACATTGATGTGATGGAAGTTAAACTGAATGATTCAGAAACCAAACAAGATCTTAATGTGATGTGCAAAATCTTAGACTCATCTTTCACAAAAAGAAAATCATTAACACACAATTTAGGGTCTGTTTGGAACAGAGGAATTGAAAACACAGGAATACTGCAAAACACAGGAAAGGGATATGAATGGAGTGACAAAACAGAGGATTGAAAAAACACAGGAAAGTTTTAAAATAGGTGTTTGGAATGTAGGAATGAAAACGTAGGAATCTTCATTTGGTTGGTTTGACATAAAAAAAGAAAACATGCAGCCACACATGTTAACGAGTAAAGTATTCTGCATGTGAGCTTATTAATGAGGGAGACTGTGAGGAGTGAATAAAGAAACCATAGCTATTCATTTTGTGCATGCGATCTGCCTCGGGCTTACGCAGAGGAACAGAAACCATGGGATCCGAGTGGATTTTTTGTTTCCTTTGATATCAGCATCCAGGTACAGTATTCCATAGGATAGGAACCAAGATTTCCTTTGTTCCAAACGCTCATTTTACATTCCTTTCCTCTATTTCTCATTCTATGCTTTTTCTTTAAAATTTCCTCTATTTCTCATTCTATGCTTTTTCTTTACGGTGATGCTGGCGCCCGGACGCTCGGCTCAGGGGGGGCGTCCGAACGCACCGACCCAACCCCGACTCCAACTCCATTCAATCCGAAACAGACCTCCGAACAGGCAGTCGACACATCCCACCCCCCTCACGGCGCGGCCGGACCACCCACCGCGCCGCCCAGTCCCACTCCAGCCATCCCGCCACGCCGCCCCGTCCCCCTCCAGCTATCTCGCCGCGCAGCCACGTCCAACTCCAGCCATCCCGCCGCGCCCGCCCCGTCCCCCCTCATCCATCCACTCAACGCGCCCCTCTACAGCAGTCGCCGCGTCCCCCGGCTCCCCAGATGTCTCATCTCCTCTCCAACGTGGAGTTCCCTGAGGGGCGCCGTCCCCCGCCGATTGTTGAAGGCCGTGAGGCAGATCTATGGCTTCCACAACGCAACGAGGGATCAAGCTTCGTCTATGGCGCATTGGAGTCTCGTGTTGCGACTTCCAGGGGCAAGGAGGTAGTGGAGACGAACCCTTCTTCTTCAAAAAAGCATGTAAGATGTGCATCTATGACCCCATGTTGCAATTTGCTTGAGTTGTGCTGTTTCGGACTACAAATCTCTGTTTGCAGTAGCAATTTGGGGACCATAGTTTGCAAGTAGATGCTCTGTTTTACCACTACTGAAACGTGTGTTACACTAATACTGAAACACTTACAAAAAACCACTACAAAAACAAAAAAAAAAGAAATTCTGGGTGCCTATATATGCCATGACTAGATGCTCTATTTTACCACTACTAAAACGTATGTTACAATATTACTGAAACACTAAACCAGGTTGAACTGCAACAAAAAAAAATAGAAATTCTGGGTGCCCTGTGTACATCATTACTAGATGTTGTGTTTTGAGCAGTAATTAAACATGAGTTACTACATTGCTGAAAACACTAAAACAAATTGTGTTGCAATAAAACAAGAATTCTAGGTGCTTGTATGTTCTCTGATACCCTATTTTATACTATCTGATAATATGTATCACATCTGATACATAACTGGAACTAAACCAAATTTGCAAAACACTTTGAAACTTGTAGGACAGCATGACTCATGGGAGCAAAAACATCATTGGGCATCATCAGATTGCTGCAACTTCAAGTGGACATCATCAGATTGTTGCAACTACAAGCACTGACATGGCTGCCGTTGTTTCAGAAGTATGTTTTTGGACACACTCTAACGGAGTTTGGATGTTTTCTTCAAAATAATTATTTGCTGTTGACTGCATGTGTAACGATAATCTGACAGCACATTTGCAATGCAGGGTTCCATGGGCCCTGATCTTGATCAGAGTCTTTGTCATGGGGCAGAAAGTCAGCAATTTGAGGATGTTGAGGTGCAAATATCTGATGATGAGGTGGTGTATGAAGAAGAAGAGGACGTTGTAAGCTCCCAGCCGGTGGTACCATTTGAAGGAATGGAGTTTGATACACTAGATGAAGCAAGGAGGGTGTACAATGCTTATGCGTTCAAGATGGGATTCAGTATCAGGATAGGTTCAACGAGAAGCAGCCGTGTGAGTAAGCAAGTGATACGGAAGGAGTTTGAGTGTTCGCATGCAAGGATTACACCTGCTGAAAAAGAAGACAGTGCATCAAGCAATACATCGTCAGTAGCAACGACAGCATCCAAGAAGAAAAGCGCCAATGCCGTGATGACTACTGCAACAAGGAAGCGGAGCACGCTGAAGAAGGCAGATTGCAAGGCACATATGGCAGTGGGTCTGCGTGGGGGAAGGTGGAAGGTCGTGGTGTTTCAAGCAGAGCACACACACCCTATGGTGAAAATAAAAGGCAGGGTAAGGCAACTGCGATCACACAGAAAAAATATCATGGGCTGATTATGAGCTATTGAAGACACTGCACCATCGAAACATCTCCACCATGCAGATCATGTCAGTGCTAGGAGACTTCCATGGAGGCGTGGGAAACCTTACATTCAACAGTAAAGATGTCTCCAACATGAGGACACACTTGCGCGCAGGAGTACGGTACAGAGACATGGATGCTGTCCTAGAGTACTTCCAGAAGTTACAAGCGGAGAGCCCCAGCTTCTTCTATGCTATCAAGCTAGATGCCGAGAATGCCGTGAGGGGGTTGTTTTGGGTTGATGGCAGATCAAGGGAGTTGTACAAGTGCTTCAAGGATTGCATATTCTTTGACACGACGTTCTGCACTAACCGGTACAACATGCCCTTTGCACCAATTGTTGGGATCAACAATCACACTCAAAGCATCCTGCTGGGTTGTGCTCTGCTTCCAGATGAGACTACTGAAACATTTGTCTGGGTCCTTCAGACAATCAAGGATGCAATGGGTGGGATAGCACCGACCAACATCATGACTGACCAAGATAAAGCCATGAAAGCTGCAATAGAACAGGTATTCCCTGGTGCAACACACAGGTGCTGTAAGTTTCATGTGCTCAGCAAAGCTTGTGAGAAATTTGCTTGGTTAATCAAGAAAAACCCAGAATTTGCAAACGAGTTTGACTATTGCATCAACTTCACAGAGTCACCGGAGGAGTTCGAGACTTTGTGGCATAACATAGAGGTGAAGTATGAAATGCATGGCAACGATCACTTCCAAAACATGTCTTCGACCAAGTCTATGTGGGCGCCTGCATATTTCAAGAAATGCTTCTTTCCTTTCACAAGCACAACAGGGAGATCTGAGAGTATGAATTCCTTGTTCAAGAAAATGGTGCACCCACAAGACTCAGTGTTGCAGTTTCTTACCCAGTATGAGTACATAATGGAAACAAGGGTCGAGAAGGAATATCAAGAAGCAGCCAAAGGTGAAACAACAAATCCACCGCTATGGGGGAGGTCTGAAATTGAGAAGCAAGCATCCAAGTTCTACACAAGAAGTGTTTTCTTCAAGTTCCAAGAGCTCCTACGTGATTCGACGGCATTAACTATAGGTGCAATTGCTACAGAGGGGAGCCAAATGATAGTACAAGTAATATGGGTGTACATTCATGCCTCAGACTTTGTGTTCAATGATATTCATTACTACTGAAACATGCATTAGAATAATACTGAAATACTAGCCAGAGTCTACTAAAACATACAAAATTCCCCTTTGTACAATCTACTGTAACATAAAAAATCCAATGTGTTGCAGGTGTTAAAACGAGTATACAAGGAAGGTGAGGAAACATTGAAAACATACAATGTTGCTGCGAATCGGGGGTCTGAAACATACTCATGCTCTTGCAGCATGTTCGACCAAGATGGTCTATTGTGTCCTCACATACTGAAAATCTTTACCGTACTTGATGTGCAAGAAATACCACAAAAGTACCTGCTGCACCGGTGGTCGGAAGAAGCAACGCTGAAAGTGCCTCAACATTTGGCAGGCCCTGAGCCAGTTTTTGGAGTTCCAGTAACAAATAAACTAAGATACAATGCGCTGTGCAGAAAAATGACACAACTTGCTGCTGATGCTTGTTTGGGGCCAGAGGAATACAAGGTGGGTTCAGAAGGCATCGATCAGCTGAGGGAAAAGGTGAGGGCAACCACCAAAGCGTTGATTTCGTGGCGAAATGATCAAACAAATGCAGTTGGGAATGAAGATGAGGCGGAAAGAGTGAGTGGAAAGAAGAAGCGTGGGGTGAATCGAACAGTCTACAAGAACCCTCCGGCAACTGATCCAAAGGGGAGGCCAAAGGACAAGGTTGATCGTTTCAAGACTATTGTTCAACAAGTCAAAGAAAAGACAATCAAGAAGAACAAGTCCAAGGCTAAGAAGACCAAAAGCAAAGACTCGGCATGCTTGATATGCCACGAAGAAGGCCATGGTGTAGAGGCTTGCAAATACTTGGTAGCGGCAATGAACATAAGGGACACGGAGTTAAAGCTGTAAAATGAACAAGTTGTATGTATTATGTGATACTTTATGCATTTTATTAACCATTTTGGTTGAACACAATTTGAAGTGATACGGGTGCATTCATTGTGTCACGAACGAAGCTTATTATTCATCACAATGTAGTTGTATGAACTACTGTTACATCTGAAAAAAAAACTCTAATGAAACCACAGAATTTCGCTACTGTTACATCTGAGATCATCTAATGAAACAGCCGAGTCTCAGTAATGTTACATCTGAGAAACATAAAAAAAGAAATAACATACTTTCACTACTGTTACATCTGTAATGCTCTATTGAAACAGACGACTCTCACTACCTTTACATCTGAAAAATATGGATACTGAAACAGCATAATTTAACTACTATTACATCTGTAAATGCTCTATTGAAACAACCGATTATCACTACTGTTACATATGAAAAATATGGAAAATGCAAACAAAAGCAAAAGGTTCCTGCTGTCACATCTGAAGTGCTCTAATGAAACGGTCAAGTCTCAATGCTAATACATCTGAAAAATGCGCTCATGCTAACAGCAAAAAGTTTGATAAGCGAGGGTTGAATGGAAAAAAGTAAATGTTGCAACACAATCTTAAGAAACTAACCAACATTTTTAGAAAGATGTTCACAATACACAAACATTGCAGTAGTTAGTAGACTTTAGGTGCTACCAAAAGGTAGATCAACATCATGCCATGATGTAACCAGGGTATGATAACCTAAAAAACACAAGCATTCACATATTTTGCCACGTAGAAAAAAAGCGGGTACTGCACTCATATTTACAAGAATACTGGTGTTTCAATGCACATCGTTTTCCTGACACCTCCCTAAAACTACATAGCATCAACTTGATTAGGTCTCCTTGGACTCATAGTTCTTCACAAAGTCATCTAGCTTGACCACATTATGTTGGGATAGAAGCAGTAATGCAGCAGCGTGTTTCCTGTACTCTAGGACTGACCCCTGGGAAAAGACATAATAAAAATAACAGGTTAGGAGACCAAAAAATGAGCAAGCACATTTAGAAACAAAAAAAAGACATAGGAGTTGCAAAAAAATATGAAATTATGAAAATAGAAACACATACTTTCTCAAGTGAAGAATCCACCAACTTCTTGCCGTCCCATGCATCCATATAATCCATTGTGTACAGCCCGCAGTCAAACCTTGCAAGAAGAAAAAGGAACAATAAATCATGTGAACATACAAATCTTTAGGCGATATTCAAAGGCATGGGCATGCTAAATTGTAAAAACATACAAATTCTTTTGTTTAGGTGCTACAGGGTAGGTCCACTCAAAGTGAGACACGTCAGTTCTGAGTACCCCATGTTTCATTGTTGTGGCTGCAAAATTCTCAATCTGAAAAACAATGAAAACAATTCAGCAATACACAAAAAAGAAAACAGAAAATCGATAGCAACTTCAACAGCTCATAAAATAAATGTGCAACATGTACAGGAGGCAATGACAAATTACAAAAACACCAGATGGCACTAAAAAATCAGAAAAACTCTTATTTGGTAATTTTCAGGTTGATAGCTAAATCATATGAACATCATGTCATCACATGTTGAACTTTATAACATACACCCACACATATGTTGCAACAAAAAAAAGTCAACGAAAATGGGCTATTTCAACAAAGGTGGATTGAGTGTGCAAAAGGAAGCTACTTACCAAGTTCTTAGCACGCTTCAAACATGTGCTCTCCTTGGAGTCAATCAAAGAGTCAAAGAAGGCAATTTGCTTCATGAACATACTAACACAAACAAGCACCCAGTGGTGTTCAAATACTAGAGGGAAGAACATCTGCATAGTACCCAATGAAACAGTACAAAAATCAGGGTGAAACATATATAGATACTTACTACACCACATGGGGTAGTACTAGTGATACGGAAAGACAAAATCAGAGGACTGAAAAGTATATGGAAAACAAAACAATGTATGTAGAGCTAACATACCAGATCCATCTTGGTGATATTCCACTTTTCGTTTATCTAGGTGTAAAGCTTCTTGCAAGTCTCTTCATGACAGAAAGAACTTGGATCAATGCTCATGAAGTCCTGTCAAACCACACATTAAAAAGGGTGGGAAATAGGAAAAAAATAAAAAAAGCTAAATACAAAATAAGGTTCAGGAATTCAGATTGAAATAGAAAGTCACAAGTCTTGTAATATTACCGTGGCCAATTGGGGGAAAGCAAATTTTATATCTCTTGTTTTCTTCTCTTCATACAATTGAAGATGATCAAGATTGAACTGGTAACTCCACAAAGACATTACATTGTTACCAACCAATCCACGTGCCTTGAAGGAATCATAGAACTCATCATACGTAATGTGGAAGCCATTGATTTCAATGAAAGGTGGCCTTGTAGAAAAAGAAAAGGCGACATAATCAATAAAGAAACAACAATAGCGAATGAACTATGGAAAACAAAAAAAGAGCTAGTTTCAACACATGAATAATACATTCGAAACAACTGAGAAAGCCTAATGCAACAGATAATGACAACACATTAATCATGGCATAAAAAGTGTATGACAAAGTCAAAAAAATGAAAAAATAATTAGGTAGGGTTGGGAGGGGGGTAATCTCACGGTTGGCATTGACCCTTTATCTTGAATCCCTGATCAAAAGCTCTTTTAGCTAAAAACTTGATCCACATTTCTTTGGTATCATCATCATCAGACTTATGTCTTCTTTGCTTCTGCCCAAGGCCAACATCAATTCTTTTCCTCTTCTTTCTATTCCTTTTGTCGATTGTGCTTGAGCCTGTTTCCCTTTCCTTGGAAGCCTCAATAATTGGGTCCCCTGGACAAAAAATTCAGGGCTCAAAGTACATGGAAACATAAAATACTGAAACATATATTGTTAGCTAGTAGAACACATTGGGTAGTACTAATCAAAAACAATGGAAAATCAGGGTGAAAACATATGGAAGCATATAAACTAAAACATTTATGGATAGCCACTGCAACACAAGAGAATGCCAATGAAAGAGTAGAAAAAAACAGGTACTGCAACACATGAGGTGATAACACTGAAACATGCATATAGAGCTACTGCAACACATCAGGAAATGATACTGAAACATAAAAAAATATAGCTACTGCAAAAAAACGGACTATAAGACAAAAGATAAAGTGTTTACTAGTAGGCGTAGGCGTAGGGCTTCTGGAACTTTCTACACATACATCCTCATACTCTGGTTCATCAGGTTGGAATAGGTCAAATGAAGGAATATCATCAACATATGAAGGCACTGATGGCTTGCAAGGAACTGCACCTCTTTTACTATCCTCAGGTGGAATTGGTGGAGGTGAAGAAACTGGTGCTTTTGTACTCGCCTCAGGTGGAATTGGTGGAGGGGAAGCAACAGGGCCTTTTGTACTCTCCTCTTGTGTGATTGGGGGAGGGGAAACAACTGGACCTTTGGCACTCTCATCTGGTTCGACTGGTGGAGGCGAATAACCAGGAGTTTTTGTGCTCTCCTCCGGTATGATTGCTGCACTTGAAGTACTTGCATGTCCTGTACTCTGTAGTGGGATGGATGGATTCTTGGGTGACTCAGTCGGAGAAAAAGTAAGTCTGGTGCAGGATACGCATTGGCATTGTCATTGGAAGGTTTCTTTGCCTGGCTCATCTTACTTGACAAATCAGTAACATCATTCAGACGTTTGTTCAGATCCATCAACTTAGAAGCCAACTCAGCACCACGCTTTGCCATGATCGCCTTCCCTTGCTCTTTCATTGACTGTGCAAGCTCATCAAAATCTTTCTCCACCAAAGAATTATGCTGCGCCAATAGAACTTGGTATTCTTCAGAAAGGGACTGCAATAAAAATAATATTTGCAATGTCAAACATATGAAGTGGGGGGGAATGCAAACATGGGAGAAATTACAACGCAACAACTGAATGCAAATTGTGCAACATGTAGGGAATGACACTGAAACATATGAAGTGGGGGGAATGAAACATGGGGAAAAAGTATAGTGCAACAAACTGAATGCATTGTTGTGCAACATCTATGCAATGTATGAGAGGGTTTTGACAAAAAATCACCTCAACGGAAACTGTAGCAGTGCCAAAAGGACGGTGGCTGGAAGTGCCAGGGCAATTCCAGTCCTTAAGACTTGGATGCACGGGATCTTCTTCTTCTTCTTCATACATTGGTGGCTGGGGTGGCTTGACAGCCTCTGCTCCAAGCATTAGCGGCGGGTGTTTGATGTAACCAGTCATGGGAACTGGGGTGGGATAGGGGCTAATCGTTCGGAACTAACAATCAATGAAGGTATATTATATCAAAAAATAATGTAATGACTATAATAAATGACTAAAGATGAATGAAACTAAAAAAAAGCATCAAACTCACAGGTTGCTTCCCGAATGCATGAAGCTGAAGCCTACTCCGGTCAACCTTTTCAATGAATTTAAAGTCATCGTTCGTGACATGGCAGATGCGTGGGACGGAATAATTGATCTTGTGAGTAGCCCGGTCAGCAGGTATGGCAAGGTAGTCCATGTACGCAATCTACATTCAACAGAAAAAACATGAAGGCCCAAACACTAGGAAAACATGTAAAAAGGAAACATGTATATATAGCTACTGCAACATACATAGAGAGTTGTTAAAACACATGAGGTGATAACACTGAAACATACATAGAGAGCTACTACAACACATCAGGTGATAACACTGAAACATACATACAGAGGTACTGCACCACATGAGGTGATGCCACTGAAACATAAATATAGAGCTACTTCAACATGAGATGATAACACAAAAACAAGTATGAAAATAAAGATGCAACACATGAAGTGGTACCCCTGAAACATAAATAAAAAAGAACTACTAGAAAACATCAGGTAGTACCAATGCACTATAAAAACAAGAAAAAAACACATACCGCCAAGACAGCAAGGCATGAACCAAGGTAAATGCTTGATGAAGCACCTTCAGCGTCGGGATCATGCTTCTGGAACTTTTGGACTTGATTCATCAGCTCATCAAGAATGTGCCCAGCCCAATCAAATGATTTAATTTTAGAGACATCTTGTAAGTTGTACAAGTACCGTAGGGTGGTTGCATTGTCTGTATTTGGGCAGAGTACAGACCCCAAGGCAAGCAACATGAATGCCCGCATGAAAGAGTCCTTGTCCTTCGGATTAGTCAACACCTCCATACACTTGAACCACTTTCCCTTGAATCCTTCCATAAAAGGCTCACGAATCTTCTGAAAAGCCTCATATTGATCAGCGCTTCCAGTAAGCATAACAGGCTCTTCTCCGCTAGGCACACCAAGAACATTGCATACAAGCTGCTTGTCTAATACAAAGACTTTATGTTTGAGCCTGAACTCTCTCAATTCAACATCTACATGTTTCATGATCCATGCAACAAGCTTCACAGGGATAGAAAACTCAGATATGGTAAGTAAAGAACCAAAACCAGCATCTTCAATCCACCCAATCTGCTCTTGACTGAACTTATGGTCACGGATCCTGTCGACTGAAAATCTTGTTACGAACTCGGCGTCACCATTTCCTTTGCCTTTCAGTTTTAGAGCAATATTTCCTGCACAAAAAAAAACACGGTTTATGCCCCCCGCACATTGTTGCAGATCTTGTTTACCACATCTACAAGGAATGCATGGTCAAAAATAGTACCTGAATTTTTTTAAAAGAGAATGGCTTGATATGAGAAAATATGCAGGATGCAGTCAACTGTTTAAAGACACATTGCTTTGCAGTTTACTGCTTAAAACAAACACTATGACAGGGCCACAGGAGAACTTAACATGACAGAGAAAGATAGTTCTATATATTCCAACAATTTGTACGGCTCGAAATAAAATTATATGAAGACTAGGCATGCACCATCACAAAGGTCATTCTGTTCAATATATTCAAGATGCACTGTAAGAGAGCACCATTAGCACTTTGCAGTTGGAACACAGATTAGATGGCTTGTTGGAGTAAGGCAAAACAAAATGGTTGACCTTAGTAGGGAGCACCTAGAGAATTTCGGGTTTGACAAACAAAAGGCAACAAGAAAAGAAAAAGGCAAACCACCAAAGAAATGACGGAATTTACTATCTCATGCAAACATTTATAGATTTTTACAACTGTAACCAATTAGACCATGAATGAACGAGATCCAATTATTGGTTCCCAGACTCTAGAGTGATAAGAGTGTGAAACATTACAGCAACAGACATGGCTGATTGTACATGATCCAAAAAATCTGACAAAATTGGGGGTACACAGTTCATAAATAACACATGGCTGATTGTACATGATCCAAAAAACACACAGGAGGACAGTATAGATGTACCAAAAAAACAAATGCTATTATATGAAAAACAGCATGACACATTGAACATATCATGGTGACCATTTTAAAATCAAAGATAGGATGCAGTTTGGTCATCATGAACAAATAAAACACAACATACAACCTATTTTCAGTCAATCTCACTAAATCGTAATGCAACCCACTTATGCAAAACTAGTAACAGGGTCTGCATATAAATCAACATAATAGTATCAGGATGTGCATAATCAGCATAAAAAATGTACAAACTACATAGCACTAAGCACAAAAAAATCCCCCTACGTAATCATACCTTTTTGCTTCAGAACCTTCTTCATTGAGGATTTCTTCATAGTGATGTTGCTTCGAACTTTGGTGGAAGATGATTGCCCTGCCTTCATGTTGGGGGCCTTGCTCGTTGACAGACCCGCTCGTGCCCTACTGCTACACACCTTCCTCGCTGCCACACGCACGCGACCACATCCCCGACCATCACCTGCCTCATCGTCGGTGCTGCTGGGCGATTCGCCTTTGACGGGCGAAGCATCCAGGCCTGATCTGGTATGCATCGCTGGAAAACGATGTTTGGTCGGGAGGAGTGGGCGGGAGGCAGGCAATCGGCGTCGTACCTGCAACGCTAGGGTTAGGATGACAGGAAATCGTCGCAATCACTGTGAAGCATGGGAAGCGCGATGCACATACTCACAGCTGCGGACACACGCCGCTCTTTACTTGCGGCGAGCAGGAAATGCAGGCGTCGTGGCGGAGAAGGAGCGACGCGCTGGAGGCAAGTGGCGTGCGCACAGCGCGGTAGATGCCGACGCGGTGGAGGCCGACGCAGTGGACGCCGGCGTGGTGGAGGGCAGCACGGTGGAGGCCGGCGCGGCGGCGGGATGACGTAGTGCAGGCACCCTCGCTCACGCGGAAAGGCGGTTCCCCGCGGCGACCGGCGAGGAAGACGAGTCCGCGCCTGCGATGGAATGAGGATAAATGGCATATCTATCCGGAACGTCCCCGAGAGGGAGAAACCGCCCCGTTGCGTGGAGGGGTTTGGGCCACCCCGTCCGCGTTCGAAAAGCCCACAGACAGGCCGTAGGCCCATGGAGGAGAGCGTTCGGCCGGTTGCGGGAGCGCCGGACGCCCTCAACAGAGCATAACCGTTTTCTTTAAAATTCCTTTATCCAAACAAGGCCTTAATGCTCACAAACATCGTCCCCTCCACTCTCCCCCACGTTCAGGTCGTTGCCCTTGTCCAGCAGCCAAGCCTTTATCCGTTGCCGTGCTGGCACTGTCACTGTGGTCCCCACCGGAAAAGACGAGCGCCCACGTCGTCCACCCAAAAGCTGGTCTCCCCACGCATCCAGCCACGTCGGCATCACACCCTCGCGGGATCCCCTCCCTCCCTCCCGTG
This sequence comes from Saccharum spontaneum, assembly GCA_022457205.1. Classification (NCBI taxonomy): domain Eukaryota; kingdom Viridiplantae; phylum Streptophyta; class Magnoliopsida; order Poales; family Poaceae; genus Saccharum; species Saccharum spontaneum. Next base: position 10,991,640 of record CM039612.1, read on the forward strand.
CACCCCGCTCACGCCGACAACTGCCACCGACACGCGGGGCCCAGTCAACGCGGTCCCACACGTCATGCACACGGGCCTCCCCGCGGCTGCGTTCCTCGCGCCGTCCCGCGCGGCGGAGAGTTGCGTTTGACCGACCCCCGGGCCCCAGCCGCCGTGGGTTTTTCTTTCTTTCGTTTGTTAATTCCCTCCGCCTCGCTTTCAGCCTCTCATGGCCAGCGCGGGACGACACCACTTCTCTCCTCCCCGGATCACCCACCGAACCCACGCGAAGCCGGCGTCCAGATCTTCTCCCCCGCGGTTCAGATCCCCGGACCGAGCCGGCGCCGCCTGAAGAATCTGCAGTGCAGCAGCGGCGAGGTAAAGCCCCGAAAGCCTTTGGTCTTTTTTTTTTCCTTCCTTTGTTCTTGAATGGCACAGCCGTACAGGTTCATTTCGTGGTTGGATTCGCAGCTGCTTCCCGCTAAAGCGTGGCTTAATTGGCTTACTTTACTGGTAGCTGCGATGCTGCTTAGCTTGATTCTTTTCTGCTTCCTAGTTTTTTTCAGCTTGTTTCTTGCTTGGTGATTGGAAAATATCCAAGTGTTCTGCTGGTTTAATTAATGAAAACCACACTGTTCAAGCAATAATTGAGTTCGTCCCTTGCAAGTTTGCAACTTGCAGAGTGTGGCCATCTTACGTCCTGTGGCTGTGATTGGCCAGCTGACCTCCCTCCATGTCTATGTTTCCTGCTGCCAGGTTGCTTTGAGCTGTGGTGGATCTCCTGGCCGGCGTGGCGACATGGGGCTGGGTTTGGGAGCTCTTCTCAAATCCGGCGGCCTCTCGGTCTCGGACTACGACGCCATCGTCTCGATCAACATCTTCATCGCGCTGCTCTGCAGCTGCATTGTCATCGGCCACTTGCTGGAAGGGAACCGATGGGTCAACGAGTCCATCACCGCGCTTGTCATGGTGGGCCCTCGCAGTCCGGGTGTTTGTGGTTTTGCTTCTGTGGGCACTGGTTTGAGTGTGTGCCTTGTTTCCTGTAGGGCCTCATCACCGGAGGCGTGATCCTGCTGGTCACTAATGGGACAAACTCACGCATTCTTGTGTTCAGCGAGGACCTGTTTTTCATCTATTTGCTTCCTCCGATAATCTTCAATGCCGGGTGAGTCTGCTTAGTACCGTCATGGTTTTTGTGTCTTAGATTTCCTTTTGGAGCCGAGTTTTTCTTCCTAGGTGGCAAATGTTGTCTTGTTCAAGCAATGTGCAAAATTTCCTGAGTTTATCAAAGCCATGTAATGTAAGAGGTGAATCACTAATGAGCAATGCACAACCAATGTAGTCAGCTTCGGACCTATTCTTTTTCCTCTGTATGTTGTAATTACATTACACTATGGTGAAACCCTGAAACTCACTATCTTCACTAAAAACCCATTTTCTCCAATAGTCCTAAACAACTGCTTTCCTGAAGTACAAAGTTGCCTTTGGATTCTCTAGGTTGTATATCAGGGGTTTATAGGGACCCTTATATAACTAGATGATTCAAATTATGAGTAAGCACCATTTTGTTTAATCAATTTTTTTTTCTGAATTTGGCAAGGTATTTCAGTAATTTAGGCTAACAGAACTGTGCTAGACTATCTACAGAACCCAGCAAAACATTTTGCACTGTTTGTCTAAACTACAAAGTTACGTTTCATACAAGTAATGAAGTATACCTTTGTAAATGTTTCTCCACATTATCAGGTTTCAAGTAAAGAAAAAGCAATTCTTCCGCAACTTCATAACAATTATTTTGTTTGGTGCTGTTGGAACTCTGATTTCCTTTGTAATAATCTCTCTTGGTAAGTTGCTAAACCACTTGTGCAGTTTGCATGGTCTTACTTTGGTTTCACATGTATGCTCATATTGTTTCTAGTCACACAATATTTTTGAGGAAAAATATATTTACTGTTTTCGCATATAAAAAGCATGATCGTGGTACTAGGGTCAGTTATATGTCTGAAAAAATATATATAACAATGGCATCTGGGCCTATGCCCCACTTGCCATTGCCACAGCAATATTTTTTTACTGCAGTTGTTAAGTGCTTTAGATGGATTTTTTTCCTTCAGTCCTTGCTTCACTGTCAGTGATATCTGTACTACTAGATTAAGAAAGCTATCTGTAGACTAACAGAGCAAATAATTTCATTGATTAGCAATGAACACCCATCACTCCTATATGTAGCTATTATGGCAGGATTAGGTGCTATATAAAACACTTGCAGTGCAAGCCAACTTCATTTTCCCTAGTCAGTTGTAATAATAGATTGTTGGTTTTGTGGTGTACCATGTGGGGTAGTACTTCAGTAAGCTATACACTAGGTTGAAACTTGAAACAAATGGCTTTGAGAATTTGGATTAAGAAATGGAGTGTTAAATGGATCTGTGTCCTATAGGGTAGGAGCTGGTGTCTTCAGGGTTCGGCTTTCCTTCGAAACCAACAGAATTGTCCTGAGACTTGGGAGGTCTAGTAAGTAGTATAGTGTCTATGGCCATTATTTGTAATCCATACAGGGCATGCTAACAGTGGACACTGAAAAGAAGTCAGTTCCTTTTAATTCAAAATGTGCCCTTGCATATACATTTGAAAACATTGAATCAGATAATTTAGATAAATGCTAAATTAAGTATGCTTCTTTATAGTTGGCCACCAAATAAATTGTCGCTGATAATTAGTTGTTCTTGAAATCTGTGGAGGTCATCTTCATACAGGAAGTTATATTCAAATATGACATGTTCAAACCTTGTAGTTGTCAAACCTGTCTTGCTCAGGCTTCTAAGTCATTTTTGTCTAATGGACACGTCAGGTGCTATGGGATTGTTCAAAAAACTTGATGTTGGTCCACTCGAGCTTGGGGACTATCTTGGTTGGATATATACGACCCTTTTCATTCTCTGATAGTCTGATTAGACCATGGATGCCATTGTCAATTTGCTAATACCTTTTTTTCTTTTTTTTTTACCGATATTTGCAGCAATTGGTGCTATTTTCTCTGCGACAGATTCTGTTTGCACCTTACAGGTTTCTTTTTGAACAATCTGCCATCTTTGTCTTATAAAATGAGATAGGAAGCCAATTTAATTGGAAATTCATTACTTTGCAGGTGCTTAACCAGGATGAAACACCCCTACTCTATAGTCTAGTTTTTGGTGAAGGTGTTGTTAATGATGCCACATCTGTTGTGCTCTTCAATGCAATTGAAAACCTTGATATTGCTAATTTTGATGCTATTGTTCTGTTGAATTTCATCGGCAAATTTTTCTACCTGTTCTTCACCAGCACCATACTTGGAGTAGCTGTAAGTAATCACCTACTGCCACTGTTGTGAGTCGTCTTATGAATACTTTGCTACTGCCAAAATAATCAGAAAATCTACTCTGATGATTTGTGCATGGCTCTTTTGACTGACTGATAATATTGTTTCATGGCAGACTGGGTTGCTAAGTGCGTACATTATCAAGAAGCTCTGTTTTGCCAGGTCTGTACACAACTCTCTAGCTCTGTGGGTAGTTTATTGTGTTTTACTTTACACTACAAAACAACAGACATTTGAAAATTACTGTTTCATGCTTGTGGTGATGTGCAGACATTCAACTGATAGAGAAGTTTCTATCATGATACTCATGGCATACCTTTCGTACATGTTGTCAATGGTAAGTGCATGAACATAAGAAGTTCCAAACGTCATAAATAAGCAAGTCTTACTTGGAAAATGTTTAGGGGGGTGTATATTAATATCATATGGTATTGATACTATATTAAAAAATTTAACCTTTAGTTACTAATTTCTCTTGATTTGCTACCTTTGTTCTTATTTTTCTGCAGCATGCACTGATCCCATTTTCTTAGCCTTTTGCAAACAGCATGATACCAAGATTTGTTTCTGATTAATATAATGAGGCGCAGCTCTCCTGCGTTTTCGAGAAAAAAAATATTTGTTTCTGATATTTTCTTCCATTTTTCAGCTGTTGGACCTGAGTGGCATTCTTACTGTCTTCTTCTGTGGAATAGTAATGTCACATTACACTTGGCATAATGTGACAGAAAGTTCTAGGGTTACTACTAAGTATGTCTTTTCTGGATTCAGCTTTTCTAGCAAAAATTATGGTTCTAACATTATGTATACTAATTGCTGATTTTCCCTTTCCATGCTGCAGGCATACTTTTGCAACTTTATCATTCATTGCAGAAATTTTCCTCTTCCTCTATGTTGGGATGGATGCATTGGACATTGAGAAGTGGAAATTAGCTAGTAGCAGGTACCTTTCGTTGTTGGAATGATTGATATTTTAAGTAACATACTAGTAAGAAAATTTCTGCTATGTTATTAGTTATCTTGAACAAACTACATGTATCAGCTATTGACTCAGTATCCAGTTAGGCTGATGTTATGTCAATCCTGAACTAAAATATTATTGTTATACTGGTTCTGTTGTTGGCAAGAGGAACCTGTGTTTTTTCTTTTTTATTTGGAGATTCCTCAGTGAACCAGAATACCAGATCCTTCATCAGGTTTCTATTAACTGTTGTTTGGCAAGTGAGCAGCAATGGCCCACAAGAACAGCTCCTAGTGGACGTCTTTTGTCCTTACTTTCTAAAATGACCTCCCCCGCATGCCCCCCTGTTGGAATGAGTGGACTTGATTCATTTGGCTAACCCTAAAAGGGTAGCTATATAGTGTAGCATACATGGGCCTCATGGGCCTAGCCACATGGGCCACAGACATATACTCCAACACTCCCCCGCAGTCTGAACTACCGAAGCAGCGGATTCAGACTGAACACCAGGAAAAGAAAATACACACGAGACCCCCACAGACTCAACTAGCCACTGGTGATGTTGAGGCTGGAGCGAAAGGCGGCGAAGGTCGTCGATGGGAGGCCCTTGGTGAAGATGTCGGCGAACTGGGACGTCGTAGGTACATGTAGGACTCGCACCTCGCCGATGGCCACCCGATCACGGACGAAGTGAAGATCAATCTCCACATGCTTGGTCCGCTGGTGCTGCACGGGGTTGGTGGAGAGGTAGACTACATTGACGTTGTCGCAGTAGACAAGCGTGCTCCGGAGTAGAGGGTTATGGAGCTCGGCCAGGAGCTGTCGGAGCCAAGAAGCCTCGGCCACGCCATTGGCCACGGCGCGGTACTCCGCCTCGGCACTGGAGCGGGAGGCCACCTGCTGACGCTTGGACGACCAGGACACCAGGTTGCCGCCCAAGAAGACAGCGTAGTCGGAGGTGGAGCGCCGAGTGTCCGGACAGCCGGCCCAGTCAGCGTCAGTGTAGACAACCATCTCAGTGGAGGAGGACCGTCGGTGAAGGAGCAGGCCGTAGTCCACAGTACCGCGTAGGTAGCGGAGGAGACGCTTGAGGGCAGTGAGGTGGGGCTCCCGCGGATCATGCATATGAAGGCACAGCTGCTGAACCGCATACGTGATGTCCGGGCGAGTGAAGGTGAGGTACTGGAGAGCACCAGCAAGACTCCGGTACGCGGTGGGATCAGACACCGGGTTCTCCTCAACCTCAAACATCTTGCCCTGTGTGTCAACTGGAGTGGAGCAGGGGTTGCAGTCAGTCACCCCGACTCGCTCAAGGATGTCAAGAGTGTACTGCCGCTGGTGAAGGAGAAGTCTAGCAGGGTGAGGCGTAACAGTGACCCCAAGGAAGTGATGTAGCACACCCAAATCCTTCATCGCAAACTCCTGCCGGAGAGAGGTGATAATCCGGCGAAGGAGTAACTCACTGGAGGCGGTGAGGACAATGTCATCAACATAGAGCAGTAGATACGCAGTCTCAGCTCCATGGTGGAAGATGAACAGTGACGTATCGGACTTGGCCTCCACAAACCCCAGTGAGCGCAGAAAGGCAGCAAAGCGATGGTTCCATGCCCTGGGAGCCTGCTTGAGGCCGTAGAGAGATCTGTTGAGCCTGCAGACCATGTCAGGACACGAGGAGTCAACAAACCCGGCCGACTGACTGCAGTAAACTGTCTCAGTGAGAAGACCATGCAGGAAGGCATTCTTGACATCCAGCTGATGCACGGGCCAGGAGCGAGTGAGGGCGAGGGAGAGCACCGTGCGCACTGTAGCCGGCTTCACCACTGGACTGAAAGTCTCATCATAGTCAACACCAGGCCGCTGAGTGAAACCCCTGAGAACCCAACGAGCCTTGTACCGCTCGAGAGTGCCGTCAGCCCGGCGCTTGTGTGTCTAGATCCACTTGCCGGTGACGACATTGGAGCCGGGTGGACGAGGCACCAGATCCCAGGTCTGGTTGGCGAGGAGAGCCGCGTACTCCTCTTCCATCGCGTGGCGCCAGTGAGGGTCCAACAAGGCCTCACGGACGGAAGAGGGTACTGGAGAGACCTGCGAGTCCACGGGCGTCGCCGCGAGAGCCGGGGGCGGCAGAGTCCCGGCCGCGTGTTGTGTCACCATAGGGTGAACATGACGCGGGTGGCGGTGAAGGAGCTGCGGGTGATACACCGGGGGCTCAACGCGAGCAGTGTGGGGCGGCGGTGACAGCCCCGGTGTACCCGGCGGAGAGGAGGACAGCTCCGGTGGGGACGCCGGCGAAGGAGGGACCACCGGCGGCGGCGGCGAAAGTGCCGCATCAGGTCGTGCCCGGCGCTGGTACACGCGGATCGGTCGGGCGAAGCGCGCAGTCGGAGCCGGTGAGGACGGCCGGGGACCCTGTCAGGCGGAATGACAGGGGCCGGCCCGGAAGGGTCCCCATCCATGCTCGAGCGAGGAGCAGGGTCGGGGGAAGCACCGGTCGACGGCGAGCTGGGGCACGGGGCCGTAGAACCTGCAGGAAACAACGGCAAAGGTGGCTCGACCACCGCATCAGTGGGAAATAAGTTAGAGAGGTCAAGGGGGGCGGTGGAAGGGGTGGTGGTAGAAAAGGGGAAGACAGACTCATCAAACACCACATGGCGTGAGATGAGGACCCGACGAGAGGTAAGGTCGTAGCAGCGATACCCCTTGTGGTCCGGGGAGTATCCAAGGAAGACACAGAGAGTGGATCGGGGAGCCAGCTTGTGAGGAGTAGTGGCTGTGGTGTTAGGGTAACACGCACACCCGAAGACTCGAAGGTGGTCATACCTCGGAGGGGTACCGAAAAGAGCGTGGTGCGGCGTAGGAGCCGGGCAAGCAGCGGAAGGCAGGCGGTTGAGAAGATAGGTGGAGGTGTGCAGGCTCTCGGCCCAGAAGCAAGCGGGGAGAGAGGCCTGAAGAAGAAGGGTACGCACGATGTCATTGGTAGTGCGAATCATGCGCTCCGCCTTGCCGTTCTGAGAGGTGTATGGGCAAGACATGCGCAACTGGACACCGCGAGAGAGAAAGAAAGCCCGAGAGGTGAAGTTATCGAACTCACGGCCATTGTCACACTGGACGGCCTTGATGGTGAGGCCGAACTGAGTGGAAACCCAGGCGAAAAAATGGTGAAGCGTAGGGAATGTCTCAGACTTGGCACGTAAGGGAAACGTCCACGAATAGTGAGAAAAATCATCAACCACCACCAGATAGTACTTATAGCCAGAAATGCTGAGTACAGGAGACGTCCATAGGTCGCAATGTACAAGATCAAAAATGCGAGCCGCATGTGAAGAAGAACTAGAAAAAGGAAGACGAACATGATGGCCCATTTGGCACGCATGACACAACTGCTCATCATGAGCTCGAGTACAACGAATGTCTGAGCTATGACTAAGCTGCATCAGGGCATTACGTCTAGGGTGGCCGAGGCGCCGGTGCCAGGTGGTAGAAGAGGTGGTGGCGAAGGCAGCTGACAAAAGCGAAGATGGCGAGGCAGACGCTGGAAAGCGGAGAGTGTAAAGGGGGTCGTGCTGTCACATCGGAGCAGAGGACGCCGGGTAGCCAAATCCTTCACAGTAAGACCACAAGAGTCAAACTCCACATAACATGAATTGTCAGCTGTAAAACGACGAATAGAAAGAAGGTTGTGAACCATAGAGGGAGCAACAAGAACATCGGGAAGACGAAAGGACCCATGAGCACCGGTGGTACCCACAGAGGTAACAGGAAGACAAGAACCATTTGCGACCATAATGGACGAGGGGAGAGAAGAAGGAGAGTGGACGGAAGAAAGTATACCAGAGTTGGGGGTGGTGTGGTAGGTGGCACCCGAGTCGGCAATCCACTCAGGTCCGACCGGGGGTGTCAAACCCAAGGTGCTGAACGACCGTGCCAAGGCCGCCTGGTCCCAGCCGGCAGACTCGGGAGGGGTGCCGGGGAAAGCAGCCCACGACGGTGAAGCGGAGCCGGAGGTGGGAGGACCAGTAAACATGGCCACCGGTGGGCGAGGCTCACCCCCGGGAGCGTGGTAGGGCCACATGGAAATGCGCCCTGACCACGGGTTGTGTATATAGTGTAGCATACATGGGCCTCATGGGCCTAGCCACATGGGCCACAGACATATACTCCAACACCCCCCCCCCCCAAACCACCCCCCAAAGCTAATATATCTATTTGTTTCTCCTATGATGCAGTCCTAAGAAACCAATTGCTTTAAGTGCAATTATATTGGGATTGGTTATGGTTGGAAGAGCGGCATTTGTATTCCCTTTGTCGTTCCTATCCAACCTAAGTAAAAAGGAGGCCCGTCCAAAGATCTCCTTCAAGCAACAAGTTAGTAACAGATCTTCTTTTCATTCTTCTGCCATTGTGCCCTCTGGAAACCTGAAAGAGCTAACGATGCTGGTATTTTCCTTTAGGTAATCATATGGTGGGCTGGTCTCATGAGAGGAGCAGTGTCAATTGCACTTGCCTATAACAAGGTGATGTTTGAAGCGAATTCTCATCTTCTTTGAACCTGCTACCAGATTTTTACATATCTTTGCTTGAGCATTTATAGGCTCTTATTATACTAGTCCATGTAAACTTTTGCAGTTTACATCATCTGGTCATACTGAAGTGCGAGTTAATGCTATCATGATCACCAGCACAGTTATTGTTGTTCTATTCAGCACAATGGTAAGCCTGCTATATATTATTATTAACTCGAACAGCTGTTCTTCATATATATGCATATGTTACACAGTCCAGCACAAAACATGACACTGAAACCATGGGTATAATTATAACACATTACACATGTGATGCTTTTCATATTTGTTTCTTCATGCTGTATGGGAATATGCAAATAGAATTAAAGGTCCATGCACATGAATCAACTAGTTTTCTTTTTTACTTTTGAGAAAAATGAAAGTACTACCATTTTGCTAATTTATATGCCATCATTTAATTCAGGTTTTCGGTCTGCTGACCAAGCCACTGCTTAGTCTCCTCATCCCACCAAGGACTGGCTTGAACACATCATCTCTGCTCTCCAGCCAGTCTATTCTGGACCCACTTCTTACTAGCATGGTGGGGTCTGACTTTGATGTAGGACAGATCAACTCCCCCCAGTACAACCTCCAGTTTATTCTCACCGCGCCAACTCGCTCTGTCCATCGCCTTTGGCGCAAGTTTGACGATCGGTTCATGCGCCCGATGTTCGGGGGGCGAGGTTTTGTTCCTTTTGTACCTGGTTCGCCGGTGGAGCGGAGCGTCCCTGAACCTCACCTGGGCACTGTGACGGAGGCAGAGCATAGTTGAAATGAGGCAAGAGAGATGTAGACAATTTTCTGTAGATCACTTTGTTCTCAGAATCCATTGGTGTAAATTGTTGTTGTAATATCTTGTGCAGATAGTTTCTGTAGAGCTACACAAGCTTCTGCAAATTTCTGGGAGACACTCCCAACTGTAGATTACCACAATTCATCTGTAAATTTCAATGTTGTTCAAGAAGAATAATCACATACTCCCTCCATCCCAAATTATAAAGCATTCCAAGAATCTTGGAGAGTCAAAGGATCTCAAGTTTGACCAAATTTATATGATAAGATAATAATATTTATGACACCAATTAAGTATCATTAGATTCTTTATTAATTATATTTTCATAGTATACCTATTTGATGTTATAAATTTTTGTAATTTTCTCTATAATTTTAGTCAAACTTAATATGCGTTGACTCTCCAAGATTCTTGGAATGCCTTATAATTTGGAATGGAGGGAGTACTAGCATATTGTCATGCTTTTATATATATATATATATATATATATATATATATATATATATATATATATATATATATATATATATATATATATACTATTCTAGTGCCTGGGCTCTAAATAGTATTGAGGGCGCCGGCGGAGCTCCGCCTGACTCCGGCGGGGACTCCACAGCCATGCAGACCATAAATGACAGGCCAGCAAGCGTAACACGTAATGACACGTACCATGGTAGTAATTGTTTCGTGCTTTCACGTGCATGGTAGTAAAGTACCGCTGACTGCGTTCACTTCCTGCCCCCCAAACTTCGCAAGCATTCAACCGCCGGTGCCCTTTTATATTCTTCATTCACGCAGCTGTCTTCCCTGGCTGCAACGCCGCAGCGGCCCTGCCCTCACGACCACGCCAGGCGGCCCTCTCCCACCGCCACACGGTGCCAGCGACGCCGCGCCCCCAATCCCTACCGACGTCGGCGACGCTTGCTCCACCCATCCTACGCCGGCGCACCCCCCCCCCCACCCCACTCGGCTCGTCACTCGTCAGCAGGGCCCGTCTCATCAGGCGGTGGCCCTCGCACGATGGGCCCCTAGCGGCGGTGCACGTCGTCGACCCTTCATCTGCGGCATCCCCACCACCACTGACGGCGGCCCTTCCTCCCCACCGGCGTTGCACCCAGCTCCCACACATGCAGTCCCTTCCTCGTCCGATGAATCAGGCCACGGCGATGGGTCAAGGACGGCCGGTGGAGGGGCACCTGAGAGGCTGAGACGGCAGCAGATGCCTGTGTGCGTCATCCCCGTCGACTCAGAACCGCGACCTGGCCACGATGTGATGCATCAGCTTGGTCGTTGGTGGTTCATCGGCCGGGCCTGAGGCGAATCGTTTTTGTCCATGCCCGTGTGCACAGATGACAGCCCTGATGGTGGGATCCATGATAGAGAGACCGCGTCCTCTCCTCCAGTGAGTGTGACATCTCCCCAGGCGGATCTGAATACTTCTCCTTTTTATTTGTTGATTTATTTTGTTAATTTGTTAATTGTTCGTTCCTCTGTCCACCAGTGACAGCATAGAGGGTCGGAAGGCCTTACACGGAGTGCACGAATCAGGATTCTTTGGTCAGTGGAGGAGCTTCTTCTCTCAAGGAACTATTCTGAATAATGGATGTTCTATTAGATCCATCATCCATGTAATGGATTTTTGTTAATGATTTTTTCAAACTTTTGTACGAATGTGATGGATTTGAGGATGCAAACTCTCATCAGGAACTGCAGCTAGTAATCTGTTGAATTTGATGGGTTTTTAGATTAATTTGATTGTTTTTTTTACAAAATGACTGACGCGAGCATTGAGCAAGAGTTACCGTTTCTACCATTTCTTCTGGTGCTGTATTAATTATTGCATGAGTAATTAATTTTGTAATACTAGTCAGTAAAGAAATGATGATTTTGAAAATTTGCTATTTTGAATATGTGATTAGCTGTATCCATTTCAATCATTACAGAACAATCATAATTACTGCTCGACATCGTTTACAGAGTAATTATTTTTTTCACTTTGGCAACAAAAGCGTACTAATCAATAAGAACAAAATTCATCACAAATATTACTCCTATGGTAGCTACTACTACCGCTCCTCCAATTATTACTGCTAATGAGTAGTATTACAAATCTAAATATCATGACAGAGAGAGATAACGAGTGATCCAAATAATATTAATATGAGTAACTGAAGTGAACACTTTTATTTCCATGCACGGCATCATAGGAGCTGATTTGACGTACCAAATACTGATTTGACTTGGCTTCTGTTGCATGTCGGCACGTTACCAATTAGAAACCACCTTTTACGGTCGTATGTATCTAATTAATCAGAAACCACCCTTCACGTACAAAAAAAAAAAATCAATCTCGCTTGATGGTATTTATGGATCAAGGTTAATTTTACTCCTCACATGTTTAGACAAAATTATTTATTACTAATAGTACCATTTTGTTAAGCAAATAATTCTCTCCCTTGACTGTGAACGGTAAATTTGCCTGTGCTAAAGATCGATGTGTCCGGTCGTCAGGCAGACTATTTTTTATTACTATTTGTATCATTTTGTTGAGCAAATTATTCTTCCCTAGGATGTGAGCAGTAAATTTCTCTGTGCTAAAGATCGGTGCGTCCGGGCCATTGATCAAACTAATTTTTATTACTAATAGTATCAAATTAGTAAGCAAATAATTCCCCTTGGAATGGCAGCGGTAAATTTATCTGCACTAAAGACCGATGTGTCCGCTCACCGGTCAAATAATTTTTTATTACTATTTGTATCATTTTGTTAAGGAAATAATTTCCTCCTCAGCTATGAGCGGTAAATTTACCTGTGCTAATCACTGGCATGCCCGGTCGCTAACCATGCTATTTTTTATTACTATTAGTATCAAATTGTTAAGCAAATAATTCTCTCCTAGGATGTGAGCGTTTAAATTTGCCACGGTGATAAGCACAGTCGAATTTACCACTTATGGGACATGATGGAATTATTTTCTGGACAAAATGATACTATTGGTAATAAAGAAAATAGTCCAACCGGTGACCGCACGACCCAGAGATTAGCACAGTCGAATTTACCGCTCACGGGACATGACGGAATTATTTTCTGGACAAAATGATACTATTAGCAATAAAAGAATAGCCCAACCGGTGATCGGATGACCTAGAGATTAGCACATGGCTAATTCACCATTCACGGGAGAAGAAGAAATTATTTTAATCAATAAAATGATATTAATAGTAATAAAAAATAGCTCGATTGGTAAAGTGAATAATTCCAACCTAGAATGTCAGCAGTAAATAATTTCACTCTAACTACTTATAGATACGGACGGAATTATTTACTGCTCATATGTCACGATGGACTTATTTATAGACCAAAATGATATTATTAGTAATAAAAATCACGTGGTATACCAGACACCCCGTTGATAATCACAAGAAAATTTACTGCTAACAAATCCTGACGGAATTATTTTTAGGCCCAAACATTTTATTACTCCTGTTATCACTTTTATTACTACCTTGGCTGTGAGCGGTAAATTTGCCTGTGCTAAAGATCTATGTGTCCGGCCATCAGGTAGACTATTTTTTATTACTGTTTGTATCATTTTGTTAAGCAAATTACTCTTCCCTAGGATGTGAGTAGTAAATTTATCTGTTTGTATCATTTTTATTACTGAAACTACCATTTTGTTAAGTAAATAATTACATCATAACATGTGAGTAGTAAATTTATCTGTGCTAATCACAGCGACATCCGATCACCGGTCAGACACTTTTTTTTATTACTGATACTATCATTTTGTTAAGTACTCCCTCCGTCCGGTTGATTGTGCAATTATGGGAAACGTGTCGTTCAAACTATGTCAATTTTGACCAAATTTATAGCAAAAAGTATTAACATTTATGTCTCGAAATAAATTTATTATGAAAATATATCTCATAACCAATCTAACGGTACTTATTTTGTCTCATAAGAGTTAGTATTTTTTTTATATAATTTTAATCAAAATTTGCGATGGCTGATTTCTCGGAATGCGAGAATTGCACATTCATTGGGACGGAGGGAGTAAATAATTACATCCTAACATGTGAGCGGTAAATTTATCTGCTCTAATCACCGCGGCATCCGGTCACCGGTCAGACTATTTTTTATTACTGATACTATCATTTTGTTAAGTAAATAATTACATCCTAACATATGAGCCGTAAATTTACCTGAGTTAAATCACAGAGACGTCCTGTCACCGGGCGGACTATTTTTTATTACTGATACTATCAGTTTGTTAAGTAAATAATTACATTGTGACATGTGAGCGGTCACCGGCCAGTCTATTTTTTAGTGCGCACATGTCATATAACGTACTTATTTGTTGAACCAAATTATTCTATTAGTAATAAAATATATAATATTTGGAGACCGGACGTCTCGGTAATTATCACCATCAATTTTACTACACATGAATTCGGATGGAATTATTTGTTGAATCAAATGATATAAATAATAATTTTGAAGAACGTACTTATTTGTTGAACCAAATTATACTATTAGTAATAAAAATTATAATATTTGGAGACCGGACGTCTCGGTAATTATCACCATCAATTTTACTACACACGAGTTCGGATGGAATTATTTGTTGAATCAAATGATATAAATAATAATTTTGAAGAACTTACTTATTTGTTGAACCAAAGTATACTATTAGTAATAAAAATTATAATATTTGGAGACCGGACGTCTCGGTAATTATCACCATCAATTTTACTACACACGAGTTCGGATGGAATTATTTGTTGAATTAAATGATATAAATAATAATTTTGAAGAAACTCTAAATATGGCTGCTGCACACGGGTGGAATAATTTATTTACATATATGGTAACAACCCACCGCTTTACATGGAATTTATCCATTCGATAAATTAATGCTCTACACGTCATTAGATCAAACATTAACGCAATGGAATAATTTAATCCTCTTTATATGGAGTACCAACTTGATGACGCATGGCAGCACACGTAGACCAACTTGGAAAGTAAAACACGTACCTGTATTGGCTGTTACTCCAGGCTGCCTCGCCGGTGCATGCTGTGTCCGGCCGCCGGTGTTACGAATAATATTTATAGTGTAGGCTGCTAATTAGTATATATATAATTGTATAATTGTGGGCCTGGTACAAACAGTTTTTCTTTTTCCTGAACTGGTCTGGTCTTAGAGCCTGTTTAGTTTGTAAAAAGCAAACCTAAAAAGTGTTACAGTACCTGTCACATCGAATCTTACGGCATATGCATGGAGTATTAAATATAGGCGAAAGAAAAAACTAATTACACAATTTGGTTGTAAATCACGAGACAAATCTTTTGAGCCTAATTAGTTCATGATTGGACACAAATTGTCAAATAAAACGAAAAATGCTACAGTAGTCGAACCCAAACTTTTTCACCAACTAAACAAGCCCTTAGTTTTTGTCACGGGATATATACATTTACCCCAAGAATGTCAAATGTGGAAAACATGACTGTCAAAACTCCCGGAGTTTTTTCGTGTACATCCTCCCTGGTTTTACGATGAACGAGGCTTACTTCCTGCCTATTGGAACAAAAACCTTGAGTTTGATGGTAAGTTATTTTAGCTTTGTCCTAAGTCAAACTTATGTAGTTTTGACCAAATTTATATATAAAAAATACATAAACATTTATTAACGTATTTTTTATAGACTTAATAAAAATCGGACAGATTCGACTTAGGACAAAGCTAAAACAATTTATAATATCAACCAGAGCAAGTCAGTATCGGCACCATCAGCTTGGGAGTACCGACTTCCGACTACGTCCACGCGGCCTCAGTTGGCCACGATGCTCTTCACCGTGCGAAGCTCACTTAATACTGTGATTGTCTTTCATCCGTGATCAAGTTTCTTCGTACTAAATTCTACGAGGCAACAAAATGCTACAAGAGTTACAATCCTAAGAGAGTGTACTCCCTCCATCTTAAACTCAAATATTTTTAAATATGAAAATATATATATAAAATCATTAATATTTATGATGCATAATCAAACGGGACTTAACCCTACGTAGCCGCCGCCACCGATACACCGCCTGCGGCAACTCTTCCCTCGCTACCACTGCCACCGCCACGCCTAGGGCCCTCTCCTTCCTCTCTAATGCATCTGCCGGGGACAAAAAGGAGAGGGGACTCATTCTTTTTCATGCAGTTTCGTATCCGGTTGCTTAGGGTTTAGTTCAAATAAATCCTTCGGTAAAATCAGATGATTTCGGTCGGGATCGTGTTTCTTGTGTGACTTCGGTGATTGCCATGACAAGATTGCCGTTGCATACATCGATTTCATCGACGGACAACCAATTTGTGGTCTTTATTTGCAAGGTTTGGGGTGCTTCTAGGCGCTCCCAACGAGGACAAGTACTCATCGATCCATTCGTCGATGGTTACGGAGAGGAAATCAATGTTTGGAGGCGATGTATTCACATCCTATGTTGTACCAGATGATGCAACTGCCGATATTATTTTATCGATTTAGATACGTTTTGGACTGGTTCTGGAGCGTTGGATCTTGCAGAATGTCCAATGTTTTTGGTTGTTCGTTGGATTCGGCGTAAGGACTGCACTTTGGCTCCGACGTTCGAGGGAAGCTATTGGAAAATAAGACAATGGAAGAATCTGGATAGAATATTATATATTTTTTATTTTAGATATTTTTTCATGTGTAATTTGGGGATATACTGTGCCGAGTTTTAATATAACCCCCCTTCCCTTCGCAAAAAAAATATGATGCATAATCAATATCATTAAATAAATCATTGAATATATTTTCATAATAAACTTATTTAAAGATACAAACGTAGTCAACAGAATCTTAAGTTCGACCAACATGATTCACATAGTGTCGGTGTTCGGACCCGAGGGGGTCCTAGACCAACGAGTAAATGCTGCGTGTCCCTTTCCTGGATGGTAATGCAAGGAGAACACACGGGGGTTTATCCTGGTTCGGGCTAGAGAAGGCCCTACGTCCAGCGGGGGAGAGGAGATGATGTATTTCCTTGCACCGAGGTGCTTGCGTAGGGGTTACAAGCTTGCGAGAGAGGGTGATGAGCCCAGGTCTCAAAAGAGGAAAACGAAATACAGGACGATTGCTTGAGATGTTGATCGCTATCTGGGGCTTGACTTGTTGTCCGTCGTCTTCTCCAGAGCCCTGGCCTACCCTTTTATAGGACGAGAGGAGGCCGGGGCAACGGATATATTGAGATGATGTTTTGTCGATCACTGTTGAGGCGACTGCAACGACGTGCCCTAGAAATGGGAGGCCATCCCTGGACTCCATGGTGCTACAGAGGATGAGAAGCTGAAATGACCCGGAGCGCTGCGCCATACCGTCCTTCCTTCCCTGTTGCGCTGCGTTAGGCGTCGAGGCTGGGTCGAGGCCGGGTCGAGGCTGATCGGATAAGTCCGAATCCCTGGAATCGCGGTGTACGGATTCTGTCGTATCCTCCCTCGAGGGTAACTAGTGATGTATAGTGTGCGGTAAGGTGGATACAGTGACGTTTTTCACCTCCCATCACGGGATGGGCGGTAAAACAACGAGGACTGACACTGGTATTGTTCCCACGTCGACCACGCGCGCAGCCATGCCGGTAGGTGGTAGTAGGTAATTGCATTAAATGCTAAGGCTTTTGTCCGAGGGTAGGTAAAGAGAGGGGGTCGAGCGCCTCGACCTGGGCTCACGCGAGTCGGAGTTCAGTCGAGGTGCCTTGTCGTGCGGGACGCGGTCGAGGTCTCCCGTCGAGGGGGCCTCGTACGAGGCGGAGATGGGACGCGGTCGAGGCACCCCGTCGAGGGGGCCTCGTACGAGTCGGAGATGGGATGCGGTCGAGGCACCCGTCGAGGGGGCCTCGTACGAGTCGGAGATGGGATGCGGTCGAGGCATCCCGTCGAGCCGGTCTCGTATGGGGCGGACCTGTCGTGCATTTTGAAGTGGGCGGTGTTTTATCGTGGCTAGGTTGTTTTGATCTTTATTATTGTTAAACGTGGGTACCCTATTTTATTGGTACCGACACATAGTGACATTCTTTTTTGGGAGGTAGAGAGTATCTTTTAATCAAAGACTATTGACCATGCTTTATAGAAAAGCGACATATTTATTGGGGATACCGTCTTACATACAAAAGTATAAGTGACTTATGAACATATATTTCGCAACATTATATAAAAAACTCTAGACTCCCTCTACCTAAAACCTCTACTTTTGCAATATCCAGATGAAACAATTAGAACATATATCTGAAACAGATAAAACATTTTAGAACATACACTTGCAGTATAGCCATTGCAACATATGCAGCATTTAGATCTACTTTGCAACACCTAGATGACACACTTGCAAATATGTTTGAAACAGATGAAACATTTCGAACATACACTTGTAACATAGCCATTGCAACATATGCAACATCCAGATCTACTTTTGCAGCACCTAGATGAAACACTTACAACATACATCTGAAATAAATGAAACATTTGGAACATATATTTGCAATATACGTGTGAAGCTATTGCAAATGCAACATCCAGATCTAGTTTTGCAACATCCAGATGAAACACTTAGAATATATATGTCTGAAACAAATAAAACATTTAGAACATACACTTGAAACATACATGTATAGCCATTGCAACATATGCACTGTCCAAATTTACTTTTACAACATCCATATGAAATACATACAACACACATATGAAAACACCTGAAACATTGAAAAACATATGTTTGCAACATGCGTTTTCAGCGCAATATCACCTTACTGCTTGGACGTCAGCATATGAAGTTCACCGGTGTAGAGCTTGCCGACAACACAAAGCTAGATGGCGACGCACACATGGCAAGGTGGGCGCGGCACGACGGATGACGTAGAGGGCGGGTGGCATGACGGGCGAGCGTCCGAACGTCGTGGAGAACGTCGAGGTAGCACGGTCACGGTGGAGCCCAGTCGTGGAGCTGGGTGGCGGTGCATAGAGGCCGAGGTGGGAGCAATGCGACGACGGTGATGACGTAAAGGCAAGTAGGATGGCTGGCGAGCACCCAGACGCTGTGGAGAATGCAGGGCAGTCGCGGCGCGGTCGTGGCGCTGCGGACTGGACGAGCGAATACGATTGGGGACCAGTAGACGAGCGGATACGAGTGTCGAGCCGTTAGACGTCGTGACCTATCAAGCATTTATAAAAAAAAAAAGGGGAAAACATTGGAAATGCACCCCCAAGTGGCTGCGCACAGACGCCGCAGAAGATCCTCGGTCCCCCTGACCGCAACCATTTCGAGTGTCGAGAGACGAGACCGTTACACCCCCCGCCTCGCCCCTCCCCCGCCTTCGGAGCGGACGAACCAGCGAACCGCGCGCCCGCTCATCTCTCTTCCTCCTCCTCCTCCTCCTCCTCCTCCCCCACCGAATCCGTCCACCGAATCCCCTCACACTCCCATGGATCGCTTGTCGCGGCCGGCGAGCCCGGGCGGCGGCGGGCTGGGGTACGCGTCGCGGCGGGGGCTCTACGCGCAGGCGGCGTCGCATCACCACCAGGCCGGCGGCAGCGCGCAGACGTCGCCCGGCGGATCCCCAAAGGAGCTGTCCCCAGTCCACCGCCACGCGCGGGCGGGATCCCTCGGCGGCGCAGGGGCCGCCTCCACCGCAGGCCGCCGCGCGGGGGTCGGCGCCCGCACGCAGAACAGCGCCGCGCGCGCCGCCGCGCAGCGCCTCGCGCGGGTCATGGGCGGCGGCGCGGGCGGGGACGCTGGCAGCGGGAGCGACGACGACGACGACGGCTACGAGCTGTCTGGGCCCCCCATCGAGCTCTCCAACACCCCGCGCCGCACCTCCGCCCGATCCCCTTCCCCCTCGGTAACCATCGTGTCCATGCGGTGGCATTTGGCTCTGCATGTGATTTTGTAGTGCATACTTTGCAATGCTACTCGATTCTCAATACGACCTGTGCGATGCGCTAAGTGGTGGCGTGCAATTCTGTGCATTTTAGATAGGCCGTTACCTCGCGGATCAGACGCAGGTGGGCCGGCCGCCGTCGCTGACCAACCGCTACACGGCTGGGAAGTCGGTCCCCATGATCCCGTCGATCAAGCGGCCGGCCACCAGCGGTGCGGGGGCCGGGGCTGGTTCAGAGTCGCCCATGCCGAACCGAAGGGAGCAGAGGTAAGGACTGTCCTGCTCTCAAGTATTAATATTAAATTGTGCCCCGTGCATGACAGGACAGATTTCGTGGTGCAATACGTTAATACATTTTGCGAGCATCTTCACTGTGGGTCTGTCTGGAGTTTTTCCAATTATCCAAAAGTTCTGCTATCTCAATTTAGTGTATTATGCTATGATATTTGGATTCCATGTCTCTGCTGGAGGCAGATGATTAGATTTTCCGTTGCTTTTTGGTTGCTAGTTTGCTTTGAGGCTACGACTTATCTTCCAAGCACTATGTTGTGGCATGGTGGTTGTGGATCAAAGACTGCGGAGTTGATAGTGGCGACCCACAGTCGGCCGAGTCTGTTCACCTCACCTCACTGGAGCACTTGAGAGAGAGGTAGAGAGGAAGAGAGGAAGATGGGAGGAATATTTTTTTTCTCATTACTGGCTTTGAGGAGTAAGGAGTACATCAGTTTGGTTTATATAACACCAACTGTTCTCCTTCCGAAACACCTATTAGTTTTGCTAAACTAATAAGCATATATACCTGGATTGCCTAATCCAAATCCAAAGCAAACTAATAATCATCTAAAATACTGAAGATAACTGAAGCCGATATTTTAGGCCGCGATAGGCTTCTTCTTGTGCTGGCTTTAGGTCCTGCCATACATAACACACCATCTATGCAGCGTGTTACAGTTTACCGGACACAGAAACTGTGCTAAATAAATATCAAAGCAATAGAATTGTGTGTTAATTCTTCAGTTAGTTATTAGTGACACTGCAACTTTAATAGTGGAGTAACTTGATGCTAAATTTGAGATGTTACCATGAGCATTGCAACAGAAGTCACAAATCATGATTCTGCTTATGTGTCATTTCTTGCTTCTGAAACTTACCAAAAGGTCCAATGATATGGTGGATTCAAATGCACCACCACATTTAATTGAACTAATCATTTGAGCAATTGTAAATAGGATAAGTCATCATTGGATAACTGAAACTCCAAAACTGGGGTTTTCTGAGACACCATTTGTCTAGAACGATTAGCAAGCAAACTTTTGCAACTTTTTTTCAAATGCATAGGAAAGCTGCGTATCATTATATTAAGGATAGTAGAAGTACAAACCTTTGCGACTGACATGCCACATTACTGAATATAACACTCATTGATTGAATTACACTTGACTTACATTTTTTTTAGAAAATTTAGTCATGGCAATCATTTCAGAATTATTCTATCTATCGGTGTTAGTTATGTAAGTATTTGTATTTTATTTAAAAGAACCTTTTGATACCTGCTGCCTTTGCATTCTTGGTTCTCAATGATCACTTGGTAAGTAATATAGGCTACATCATTCTTAGGAGATCAGTTGATCTTGGAAGCTCATTGAGAGCTCGTCGTACATCTTCTTCTCTTAATGATGAGGTAATTTCTTTCATGAATTCAAGTTTTATATAGAATCTTAATGCTACGATCTGTGTAACATTCTGTTTACTGCTTGCGGGGTTAACCTTAAATATGAGTTATCTCTCCTCCATGCTACAATTCTTGTCTAACCAATGTTATGGAGACTGTCAAAACAGCTGTCAATCATTTACCTAATTAGTTTTTTCTCTTAATCTGGAGTGCCGCTGTGGTTCTTAATTTTTTATGTCCATGCTTTGCAGATTAACACACTTCAAGTGGAAAATGAAAGCATGTATGACAAAGTGAGATATCATGATTCTATTTTATTTTATAGTTTAACATGTTGGAAGCAATCAACCTTGCTTTTATCTTTCCTGCATCTTCCCAGCTTCAGCTTGCAGAAGAAAGGTCTGATGATGGAGATGCCAAATCCATGCACATGGAGAGAGAGGTCTTTTCTGTGATAAAATGCTGACTAAATCTTTGCTTCTGATATTACTTGATTGAATCATACCGTCCTATTTTTTAGTTTTTAACTTGACAACTGGATGTACGCTAGTATGATTTGTTTGGATAAATTTTTTTCAAAAAAATGATTTGTTTGGATACCATGCGAAAATTTTCATGTTTTGCATTTACCATATTTATTTCCGAACTTCAGGATTCTGATATTGGCGATGCAATAGAAACCGAGCCAATTTTGATTAGCAGGTATGGCAGTTACTAAAAATATGCTACTTATTGTCGATGCCTGCTTTGTATTTTAAACCATATTTTCAATTTGGCTCTCAGGAAAGATGCAGCACTAGAACAAAGAAAGGTATATTTCCATAGAAAGCTTCTCCTGCTCAAAGTTTTGAGGGAGCACTAGAGAGAGAAGTTTGCTTTGGTTGAGTCACTTTTGATTATTACTGTGTGCACTATAGAGTTATTTGTGATCAATTTTTGCGTACTAGTTTTGTTCGAGCTTGATGCCTGTTTTGCTCTTAGATTGCTATGCGAATTGCTTCGCGAAGGTCCAGCAGTGCAAGCTGTAATGAGATTGCAACCCTTAAGTCAGAAGCAAAGGTGTATTGGATTTTTCCTTGAATCTGGTTGTCCATTGCTGAACGAATTTTCCAGAGTCATCTTTTGCAATCATAAACTTTATTTGCAATTTGTGATAGGTTACTAGTAATCTGGTTACATCTGTATCTCGGAGAGTGAAAAGTGCTAGATCAGAACTGAGATCTCTTCAGGCAACAGCCAACAGAATGATCCTGTCACAGGAAGAGCTGGTGTGTACGTT
Organism: Saccharum spontaneum; assembly: GCA_022457205.1. Lineage (NCBI taxonomy): Eukaryota > Viridiplantae > Streptophyta > Magnoliopsida > Poales > Poaceae > Saccharum > Saccharum spontaneum. The sequence goes on from CM039612.1 coordinate 11,014,183, forward strand.
AGTTACATAATCACAATATGAGCACTTTTTGTCTGTGGCTTATCATTGTAATTGTTCATGAAATTCCTTAATCAGGAGGAGGTGGTGCTAAAGAGATGTTGGCTGGCCCGCTACTGGACATTATGTTCCAAACTTGGTACCAAGATCACGTTTGCACTGTTTATACTCCTTTACGATGAGGGAGTATTCCCAGTTGCCTAAATAATGTTTCAAATATTATGTGTTCTTGAATTAACATATTGAAACAGCAACTAGCAACCATTGTAATCTGTAACTGCTAGCTCAACCTTAGGACCATGGGCTAGGATGCATAATTATCCGACCCTGTTTGTCCTTTCATGTTCACACCACACATTTTTTTTGCTACTGTTCACTTAATTTGCGTTTAAACACTAGTGCTGTCTGGTTATTCATAAAGTTCGAACTTGTAGTCTCTCTTTTGTTCTTTTTCATAATAAATTCACACAATATTTCCCCTAAAAAGAAGATCAATGTCAATTTCCAATTTTATATGTTCAATGAAAAAAATGTGTCTCGTCTATAAGCAAGCAGACAATTTTTTAATATAAAAATTGTTATATAGTGTCTGGTTTTGGCTAATGGTGAGCCCCCCCCCCCCCCCCCCCTCCCCTTAGGGATACATTCTGATATTGCTGAAGAAAAAAAAGAATACTGGTCCTCATTTGCACCGCGTGCACTTGAAGCAGTCCTATCAATTGGGCAAAAGGCAAGAGATGGAACTTTATCAGGTTATCAAAGCTATCTTTAATTCTTGTTTTGATATTTTACTTCTATGAAGCTGTTGATACAAGAATAATATGGTCCACTTACTATGCAAGTACTTCACTATCTCTATTGGCTAATCATGGAGATGAGACCCAGATTCCCCACAAGTCATGACACAATTTGACAAGTAACAAATGAAAAACCTTCAGTAGTATTCTTATATTATACAGTGATTTGATTGTAACAAAATGAAACAACGTGGCCAATTTCTACATGCTAGAAATTTGGAAACAACTTCAATTGAGTTTCTCAGATTTGATTCTCTATTCTCATCTTCTGGCTGCAAAATAGGATTTATTTGCCCTTTACATATGTACTGTGCAGTGTAAAAGGAGCCTTTTGCTATGTGTACTAAAAAAATCTCATCTGAAGGGCTAATGTTAGTGGTTTTACTGCTTTTAAAATAGTCTCAGATGATGAAGGATTACTAAGTGTATCAGATTTCATGAATGACCTTAGTCACATAACCCCATTCTTTTCTCATAGTTCATGTGGTGACAGATAATGCTGACATGGAGAGCAGAAGCAAAATGTCTGATGTAAACGATATATCTAGTGATGGCAATATTGAGACCATGCTTTCAGTTGAGAAAGGATTGCGTGAATTGGCTTCACTCAAGGTTTTTCTCAAACTTGAAGTGTGTATGGACCTATATGCTACTTCAAAGTTTCAAGCATGATCAATTTAACTCAGAGACATGATTCACACTGTTTAAAATCCTCTTTGCATGTATTAATTGATGTACATGATTTCCTAGAATGTGAAACCTATTGCCTGCCACGTCTCATACAGTTCTATTCTAGTTAATTGTTCAGAATATTTTGGATTTTGCTGTGCCACATCAGGTGATATGGAAAACTGGATTATCCAACTTCAGAATCCTACTGCTACTAGAGTGACTGGTCCATCTCTGTAAAGTATATAGCAAATGCAACATATATGAGATTGAGTTAGCTTTTGTATATTCTCAGAAAAATGGCATTACTATATTTCTGCTTTTATTCATAGTGCAGTAATAATAACTCCATATTTCCTTTGAAGGTAGAGGATGCAATCATGCTTACTTTGGCTGAAAATCGACATATCAAACTTCTCTCAGGTGTCTTTTCGAAAATGTACTCATTTCTTATACTTTTATCTTACTAATATTTATGTACAATATTTCCCTGGACCACCAATAGATGGCCATAACTGGTTCTTTTCATTAACGAAGATAAACCCATAAGGGCCCGTTTGGATCCTTGGAATTGAATTCATTTTAATAATCATAATTTAGACTCATATTAATTAAGCTAATATGGTTGTATATGGATTATATTTGTATATTATTGTTGGTTATACGAGAGAGATACTTATGTGTTTCGTTTCTACCGTAGGACAGCGAGATGAAGAGCGTGCTATAAGTTGCAAAATAGAAACATAGAATGGTGATCTATAGAATCAATTTCCATCTCCCACCCTATGAATTTGGGGTAGGCTTATATGTGAACTTTGGAAAGTGGTGGAATGTTAAATTCCAAGCCAAATAGCCTAATTTATTAAGTAGATTTCAATTCCTCCAAATGAAAGGATCCAAACGGCCCCTAAAAGTAATGATCTTGATTTCTCTTATTCAATATAACAAGAATAACATAGTAGGGAATAGATCTTAACTCAATGTGATGATGATAATATCTGCATGTGTAGCATGTAGCTTAACTTGACAATGTCGAGCCACTTCCGAGAAATATTATGCATAATTCGCCTGTAAAAAGTGTTATTGTATGAATTAATGTCATTGGATGAATAATTTTTACCTTTTGATAAGGATTGAACTTCAATTACAGGCCAAGCTTCTGAGGGTCGGAGCCCTTCTGAGTCATTAGGTTAGTTGCTCTGTCAGTACTTTTGTATCCATGACCATTGACGTTTCACTTTCCTAATTATGTGTCTGACATATTTCCTGGTCCTAGAGTTAAGTGCGGAAGAGCGAGAAGATGTACGCTTCAAGCAGGTAACAGACTATTATGTTACTCAAAATTTATTTCGCTCTGGCCAGCATTAATATTCTTTTTTTTGTTCCAGCGTTAATAATATAGAATGAAATACACTAACAAACTATAAAATTATTCTATGGTATCATCAGGATCACTAAACTCATAAATACATTGTCACTCTAGGTCCAAATCAGCATGTGTTTGTTTATGTGGTACCCTTGGCTAAGAGAGATGTCCCTCTAATCACATGCTGATAGAGGGATTTGGACCTTGAGTGGCACAGACTGTGATCTGCAATATTAAGAGTTTAGGGACATGAATGACACCATGGTACAAGTTTAAGGATTGTTAGTGCAGTTTATATATAATCTTGAGCCTAATCTCCTAATTCCATATTAGTGTCCATTATGTGCTTAACAAACTTGACTACGTTAGTAAAGAGAAATGTAAAATAAATATTATGTGAAAACACTTGATGACTTTGCTTTTCGTTATCTGGTAAGCTTCATGTTTAGTGTCCTCTTATTTTGACTTCCAACACACTACAGGCATGGTTGACCTATTTCTGGAGGCGGGCCAAAAATCACAACGTAGAAGAAGATATAGCTGATGAGCGGCTACATTTTTGGATAGAACAAAGCAATCACCCAGTTACCACGAGCGACGTAATAGAAGGTAGGTTATTTTCATCCATTCCCGTAGTGAAACCAGAACTAAAACCATAATATTTCTATTTTGAGTGATCAACTGACAACTGGATCAATTATTTTAGTTTAATGCATGTTCTCTCCACCTGATGCCTTGCTAAATTGCAATTTTGAAGTCAAAATGAATTCATTGTGATTGGTTTTTCCCATAATCATGTATAAAACCATAGAGGAATCGGCAAGCTGAATTTTAAACTTGAGGTCAATGAGATCATTATTGATTATCCTTTTCTTTTCCTGCAAACATGTAAAAAGTTGAGAGAGGACTCCACGAGCTGAAGAAGCTGGGAATCGAGTCTCAGCTGTGGGATGCGACGAGGAGACCTCTCGATGATGATTTAAGCAACCACGGGAGTCCAACTGGATCTGAAGCTTAGCATACAAATTTAGCAAATGCATAAATATGGAGCGAGGCTCTATTGCCGATTTTGTGCCGTCAGAGGCCCTAGAGCCCTCCTGATATTCTTTTCGTGTTGTTAAGGGCCCTTTACTTGGTATCTTCATGTAACATATTGAACTTTGATAAGTAATCTTTTCTTTTGAGTTATCTATATTCTGTTAAATGCTAGTTTATCCGTGAAAGCAAAAGGGGTTAACCATGGAGTCATCGGATGCTTTGCTCTCCGTCAGGTAACTCTACTGCAACAAAAATATGCATTGCATGATTTCCTTTTTCCTTTTCCGATGGTGGTGGTCTATTCTTTTTAGGAGCAAAAAGCGTACCAAAGCAGCTTCCAGGGGTATTAAGCGTAGCAATGATCGGAGCCTTGTATCACACGCACTGACGATCCAGCAGCTGCACTCCCCATCCTGCGAGCCATCATGTCCACGGAGGCGCCGTCGCCGGCGAGCCAGCGGCGACGGCAGTGCGCGGCAGCAGTGGCAGCCGCGGCCGCGGCCTGCCTCGCGCCTCTGGTCGTGTTCCTGGCGGTGCTCGTCCTCGTGCCGTCCCTCATCCCGCGGCTGCTCCTCCGGCCGCACCACGTCGTCCCCTACGTCGCGTCGGGCAAGCTCCGCGCCCTGGCCTTCGACGCCGCGGCCTCAGCCGTCACGTACAACCTCTCCGCCGTGCTGCGGTTCGACGGCCCGCCGAGCATGTACGCGCGCCGGTACACGGGGATCAGGGCCGCGCCGTTCTACGCCGGGCAGGAGCTCGGCGCCGCCGTGGCGCTGCCGGGGTTCACGCAGCGCAGCGGTGGAGGCAACGCGCTGCCGGTGGCGTGGGCCGGCGTGCAACGCGTGCCGCCTGGCCGGCGCGCGCGCGCCGTGGCCGCGGCGCTCGCTCGGGAGCGTGCCGAGGGTTGGATCAGCGTCAAGGTCGCCGTGCGCGCCGCGCAGGACGGCGCGGAGAGCGACTTCGCGTGCGTGATGAGCTTCCCGGTGCCTCACAAGCGCGACCGTGGTGGCACTGGCAATGGCGCCGCCCCCGGCGTGTTCGATGGCGGCAGTTGCATCGACGCCGTACGCGGCGAGTTCTAAACGCCACGCCACGATAATGCTCCGACGATGTTTGACTTCGATTCATTCGTGTCCTCCATGTTGTTGTACAATACTGCGCATGTGCTTCGATTGCCAAGATTAATTTTGATCGTCTTTAATTCTTTAATTCAGATTCGGATTTTTTGTTATCCTAATCTTGAGTTCTTAACGGAAGGACGCCTGATTCATCCTGAAATTGTTTTACCAAAACACTGTAACTGCCACTTAGGTGTCAGGATCATGAACTCTCTTGGAAGCACATCATTCTTCCAACATGGAAGGTGGTCTCATTGCAAAACATTTGTAAGCTATAAAACTTGATAGAGCAAACGTGGGTTTCTTCATCTATCGTCGCCCAGCAAATCATTACGTTACAGCATTCAAACAAGACAAACGCAAGAAGCAGAGCTGAGCATTGGTAGCACGACTATTTGCTTCTCTTGACAGCACGCCTTCCCTGGCCCTTCTTTGGCGGGCCCTTGCCACGACGCTTCAGCATTTCCAGCTTAGCCAGACGCCTGCGGAAAGTAGACATGCCCCAGTAAGATAAATGCTCATAGCAATGAAAAAGTTTATCAAAAAAATACTGAGTACTCTAACTTATGCATTTTGTCTGCTTCTCGATTCATGATAATGTGGGCAGAAAAGAACAGAAAACAACAGGCTATGTTCAATGCTGCAGTTCAGAATGGGAAACACTAATATCTATCATGCTTGATTCACACTTGCTATATGCTTTTCTTAGTATCTTTCAGCTAGCATGCTCCATATTTTTTTTTTTTTGCATCTCATTGTCAAATCTGCAATACTTTTACAGTCTTCCAAGGGTGAATACTAAAAGTCTAAAACCAAAGACATGTAACTATACATAAACAATATCACAAACTCCATTTTGTTCCTCGCAGTAGAACTAAGGTTTGATAAGCAGTCAAAAACTCCTATGCCAGTGGAATCTGCAATACCTTTACTGTCTTACAAGGGTGAATTACTAAAACCGAAGACTTGTATAATTATATAAGAATAAAATAAATGACTTCTGGCTTTCTAAAGATGCAAGGCAATCCACAGGTTCCTCATGTAGTTCTCGCTGCTGAACTAAGGTTCGATAAGCAGTCTTGAACTCCTATTTCAAACAGCACAGGACAAACCTGATGCAACCCTAATGCCATTAACAAAACACATCTGGGGGTTCGCACCATTTTCATGATTTCAACTCAAACCCAGGAAAGAAGGATCAAATTGTGATTTTTTATGGTTTCAACTGAAACCCAGAAAACAAAAAGAGAGTGTCTGAGTCACACTGATTCTTGCATATTTTCCATACATTTTTCAACTGTCAGCATTACCTCAGAAAAATTACAAAAAATTATAGATGGGTCTGTGCCAACCAGATTTCTATTCCTAGATACTAAGTGGAAATATGCCCATGTGCATGAACCTTGAAATAAACCGAAAGAGAACTAAGTTCAACATGGTAAAAGATTGAATGATCAGATTTACCGTACTACAATCATATCAATACAGATATTCTGGACATGTCAACTGCAGTATGTATCTTGCATTTCTCAACACATATTAAGTTGTGCGAGAGGAGCCCTTATAAAACAATAGATGCATTCTTGGGACAAAAAAAAAGCCAACATATCCTATGGTGATACCAAATCCAGATATCAAAGCACCAGACTAGCTGGAGAAGCCACAGCAGTGACATAGTTCCGTCCTTCACTTGGTGATTACAAGACTAACCCTCTCTGACAAAAACAAATGCATTTGTGCCACAACACAATCAGGCAGCAGAAGCTGCTACCCAGCTTGCTGCTGCCAACTTACCATCCAGCATCTAGCTCCCTAAACTACAACAAAAATTCACCCTAGCCTGTACACTATCAGAATTTAATATGAACAGCCATGCTATTGGGCGTTCATTTGCTTCACAATAACACAACATCGTGCCAGATCGACACCAACAACCACCAAAGATTGATGAAAATGAACTGAAAAGCCACCAGTGATGCTAGAGATACTAATACTAATTGATCTAAACCTCTAGCGAAAGTAACCATCAAGGTGAAAGCACCGTATTCCCATGCCTAGAAACACCATGCTGCAATGGCACTACGGCATCCTGGTTGCAACAACTAAGGACTAGTACATCAAGTCTGTGAGCCCATCGATTTGCGTCGGTAATTGAAACCAACAAATGCATCCCCGGACGTCAGGGAGACGACACACTGGTTCGGAGGCATATCAACGAACACACACCGAGCACGAGCAACCCACGGCACAGGATCACGTAGCAAAGCAACGAATCACTACAAGCAAGCCCAGCGGCGGCCGAGGAGGGGGAGGAGGAGGAGGAGGAGGACGTGAGCACTTACTCCTTCTCCTCGCGCGCCATGACGAGCGGGTCGTCGCGCTTGATGTCGTAAGGGTACCACTGCGCCACCTGGTCGCCGACCATCTTCTTCCGCAGGAGCTTCGTCGCCGCGCGCTTCCCCGTCGGGTTCAGCGCGTGGCCGAAGATGGACGCCCGCACCTCCGCGGCCCCCGCTGTCGCCGCCGCCGCCAGCAGCCGCCGCAGCCCGCCCGCCGCCGCGCTCATTTCTCCCTCGTCCCTCTCGGCGGTGGTGGAACGGATGGCTCGTGATCTGACGGACCGACGGCCCAGATCGCCCTGTATTGCCGTGGTTTCATGGGCTTCTCGAGTATTGGGCTGGACCGGGCGGGTAATAGGGTAAGCTCGGCCCGGACGAATGGACCATATGTCTGATGGGCCATCATCCTTTTCCTTTTTTTTCTCCTGTGCTTCGCATGAGAGTGATAAATTTTCAGAGAATCCACGAGAACGGTCTTTTACCGTTTCCTACTAATCCATGTTTCTTTCTGTTCTGTTAAGAATCAGATCCATGTTTTTACAGTATAGCATAGTGTCTCCGGAGGCCTTCACCAACTGATCCGATGAATTTAAAATTTGAATTCAAGCTCCATTTGAAGTTTGACCTTGTCCAATTCAATTTCTTTAAGATACATGATTTATCTATTCCGGTCGCTCTTCATCAATTTTGCTAGGAGTCATGTGTGCATCAAAGCGCTCTCACTAAAACATTGATAAAGCTACAGGTCTCGTTGCACTACATCTAAGTGCTCCCATCGATCACCAAATTGCACTTATATTTAGGGAATAACTTGCGCCCTGACGTCCAGCCACAGCTCCACCGCACCATGTCCCATCCCCCGCGTAACAGAGTGTCCGCCGCGCCCGCGTAACAGGGGAACCCGCCCCGCTCCCCGCACCTGCAGGGGGTCTCAACATTGTCACGCCCGCGTCACCTCCATAGCCAAGGTCTGCACCTCCGTCTGCGGGGAGATGCCACAAGCTTCTGGCCAGGACCTCCGGTGGGGTAGCGAAGGAAGCATGTCCTACAGGAATGGGCTGCGTGCGCCAGCACGGACGCCTGCGTATCCTTCGGTGGAGCGCTACCACCGGCTTAAAGCTGACGCTACCATGGCTCCCACAGCTCTCTCTTCCTCACTAAATAGCCC
>CM039612.1:11022774-11053100 GCA_022457205.1 Saccharum spontaneum
CAATTATTGGGAAGATCACTTGTCTCATGGTCATCCAAGAAGCAAAATAGTATTGCACTATCTACCGCCGAAGCAGAATACATCGCCGCGGGTAGTTGTTGTGCACAAATCTTGTGGATGAAGGCAACATTGAAGGATTTTGGAATCAATTTCAAGAATGTGCCATTGCTATGTGATAATGAAAGTGCCGTGAAGCTAACCAACAATCCGGTTCAACATCAAAGAACCAAGCATATTGATGTTCGTCATCATTTCATTAGAGATCATCAACAAAAGGGTGACATTGCTATTGAGAGTGTGGGCACCGAAGATCAATTAGCCGATCTATTCACCAAGCCACTTGATGAGAAGAGATTTCACAAGCTAAAGAATGAGTTGAACATACTTGACTTCTCCAACATGAGTTGATGCACCTCCATGATATGGCATGTCTCTCCTTCGAGCCCCAAGGTACAATTGGTTGACATGTCATACATTCTATACTAAGGACATGTTTAGTGCATCTAGTCATGATTTCTTATGTTCTAGGCTCATTCATGCAAATCAAATGAATTTGAAGTTTATATGGTGCCACTATTGTTTCCATGTCTTGTATGATCGAGTGGTAGCATTAAACTTGTTTAAGTAGCTTGTGATCCTAAGTGTTTAATCTAGAAAACTTGTCTAAATATTTGCTTCAACATGGTGCATGATAACCCTTCTAATGAGGTGTGAAGAAGCTTGCCCTTGGATCAAACCGAAGCATTTTATTTATGCAAGCAATCTAGGTTGAATCACAAACTTGATCCTCACCCCATAACATGACATGATAATCTATCTAAAATTTGCTCTTTGTGGTCATTGGTGCCAAAGGGGAAGAAAATATTATTCACAAAGATAGAACTCAAAGGGGGAGAAGCACAAAGGGGGAGAAAAATGTTGTTCACAAAGATAGATTCTAAAAAGAAGAGAATTTGATAAAAGAAGGGGATCAACTAAAATTTTGAGCACACAAGTAGGGGGAGCAAGCTCTTAAACATGAATGTTGCATTTCTTTGTGCACTTCATATGTATGATGCATAGTTATGCATTTCTTTTTCTCCGATACATTGCTTGTGTGGTGTTTTGCTAGTATACAATTGAATGATGTATTGAAGTACTAGCATGAATAGGAAGTAGTTAGATTTTACTTGCTTCATGTTTTTCAAAGTGGTACTAGAGCCTTGCTTATAATGTTGATCTCACGAGGTTTCTAGTTATGTTTGTGCTTTTCCAAGTGGTATCTAACTACACAAGGTGCTAAGATGGTGTTTATCGCTACTCCGATGGTATCACGCTTCAAAGGTCTATAATCTAAAACACTTAGCACCTATTGGTAGTCAATGCTCCTAATCTTTCCTATCTAACATGTATGCTTCCAAAATCCAAACTTATAGCATACATGTAGGGGGAGCCATTGCTATCAATTTGAATTCATGATCACATGTCCATAATTCTTACACATGGTAATATACTTGGACAATGTGACATGGGTTCAATTAAAATTTTATCATAATATCTTTGTGAAAGGTTTGTCACCAATTACCAATAAGGGGGAGATTGAAAGTCCTATGTTTGGTGTTGGTAATTAGTGACAATACCTAAGTACTAATCCTATGCCTAAGTTGTATGTAGCATATGAGGATTAGTACATTCCAAGGTTGGTGGCAAGATGGACATGGTGATCATGATGGCCACACTTGAATTTGGACGCAACCCTACGTGATCAAGGCAAAGGTATATGCTTAAGGGTTGTGTTTTAGTAACCAAGACACCTAGTGGGTGTGGTTACATTATAGGATAGATAGCCGTACTATAAAGAGGGGAATGACGCGGCTATTGAACTCCTAAGTGCCTCTAGGTGTGCATTTCATGTCATATGCATTTGGATAGAACTAATAACGCCTCGAAAAATGATTGTGAAAATGCTAACACACATGCACATGGTGATGATCACTTGGTGATGTTAGCACGTTTACGAAGGCGGTGGAGTTTGAGCGGTAGAGAGGGTTTGGGGCTCTCTCTCCCTCCCGCCGAGCTTGCGAGGCGGGATTCAGGCGTTTTTGAGAAGTTGAAACGCCTATTTTCTACTACGCCGGAAGTCGGAAAAAGAAACGGAGGCGAACGGAGGTCACAGTGGTGACCGGACGCTGCACCGGACGCTGCACCGGACGCGGTCACTGTTTGACCGGACGCGTCCGGTCAGCGTTCAGCGTCTGCGCGTTTTTCAGTTGGTTGATCAGACGCGCAGCGCGTCCGGTCACAGTCGACCGGACGCGTCCGGTCGTCCAAGGAGCTTACTAGACTCCGACCGGACGCGGGCACTGTGGCGTCCGGTCAGTTCTTCAGCGCGTCCGATCGCTGGTTCGTTTTGCGCGACTCAGGGTTGACCAGCGCGTCCGGTCAGTCACGGGACCGGCGCGTCCGGTCGTGACCAGCGCGTCCGGTCGTTGCGACCGGCGCGTCCGGTCAGTGCTTCGCGAAACTAGCCGTTACTCGACCGGCGCGTCCGGTCAGTTGGACCAGCGCGTCCGGTCAACGCGATTTCAGCTGGATCTCGTTCCTAACGGCTATATTCGAAGGGGTACGTCTATAAATACTCGTTGGCCGGCTCAAGGCTCTTACTCTTGGACATTTGACATACTTGTGAGCACTTTGAGCTAAGCACTTCCCCTCCCACTCATCTCTCTTGCTTCTTTGCATATTCGAAGTGAGATTGAGTGATCCAAGTGCATTTGCATTGTGAGATTGCATCTAGTTGGCACTTGGTGGTTGATTTGCTGCGGGATTCTTGTTTCTCTTGGTGGTTGCCGCCACCTAGACGGCTTGGAGCAGCTTGGAGGAGTTGGCAAGAGTTGGTGATTGTTCTTGGCCACCTCCGGTGATTGTGAGGGGTTTGTGCCTACCTCGGCAAAGCGCTAAAGGTAACATTAGTGGATTGCTCGTGTCATTTGCAACCTTTTGCCATTTGGTAGGTTCTTGTGGCGTCTTTTGAGAGGCTCGGTGTGAGACCGATTAGCCACCGAACCACGTGGTGAAGAGGGACACAATGGGGACTAGCGTGCCGGCAAGCACGTGAACCTCGGGATAAATCTTCGTGTCATCACTTTCATATTGTGATTGATTGATCCCGGTGTTCGGTTGTTTTGGTATTCATTGTTGATCATATTGGTTGGCTCAATACTTCGCCCCTCGGTGAAACCCTCCTAACTCAACTCCGCATTACTTTCTTAGTTATCTTTGCTAGCTAGTTTGCTTTGCTAGAGTAGCTCTTTTGTGTAGCTTGCTAGTTGTAGTTGTAGATACCTTCTCGGTTTAACTTGTGCGGTTGAGTGCCAATACTAGAATTGTGAATTGAATAGGTGGCTTGCAAACACCCCGTAGGCTAAGCAAAACTCGCATCTCGCCATTTGTTGTATTGATAAACTTGTTTAGCTTGCCTTTGTAGAAATTTTTAAAAGGCTATTCACCCCCCTCTAGCCATCAAGACCTTTCACCTGTGCGGCCAGGCTTCAGAGTCCGGCGACCATCTCTTCCTGGGATGTGTCTTCACAAGGGAGCTTTGGTTCAAACTGCTGGCGCCTGTTGGCCTTGCTGCCCTTGTGCCGAGCAGTGAAGAACGTCTGGACTCATGGTGGATGCAGCAGAGGCGCAGGCTTGATCGCCAGTCTAGGCCAGTCCTAGACCGCCTCTTGTTGTTGCTTTGCTGGTATATCTGGAAGGAGAGGAATAGGCGCACATTCGACTCCCAGAGCTCCAATGTTGATGCGGTGGCTCACGCCGTACTACTGGAGGCAGAGGATTGGGTCGAGGCAGGTTTCTCCTGCATCTCCGTATTCAACCCCCAATGGTCGCAACATATGATTAATTTGTAATAGCGTTAATCGTTAGATCCAGTAGTTAGGTTGCTGTATGCTTCGTTGTATGGCCCCTCGCCATTAGCTGAGCCTGCATTGTTGTTCTTGCATGCAAACTCCTTATCCTCTTAATGAAATATGGGCCATATGTTGCCCTGTTCGCGAAAAAAAAGCTATTCCGAAAATGGAAGGATTGTGTACATGTAGCATTATACATAGTTTCAGTATCCCTTTTAATTGGTGAATAGGCGAAAAAAAAAGAATTCAGAGATGCCTGAATTCTCAAAGGCAGAAAAAATTCATACACGACAAAACTACGATCCAGATTAATGCCTTCTTCCCTTAAAATACGAGCAATGGAAGGAGAACGAAAAAAAAAAGCACACATGAGTAGTGAGTGAAAATAAGAAAGGACTCTGGCGGCAAATTGAAACAGAAATTATGGATAACCATGGTAATGGTCACGTAATTTAACTGTCGATACTTTACACATGCAAAAAAAACACTCTAAACTTGGCCATACAAAACAGAAAATATGTCTTCCAAATCATTAAAAAAAACGTTTTATAATATTCGCCTGAAAGAGGACCTCTCAAAGATCTCGAGGAAGTACTAGCCTGAACTCGGGAAAAGTAAAGAGATGAAAGTCGCAAAAACATACTGCAAGCAGAAGTAAAACTATAGTCGTCCCTAACTAGCAAGTATTATGAATTTATGATGCCCAGCAATCAGATGATTTCAGAACATCCAAATCTCATGAATACACACAAACATTCTCAGACCACAAATAGTAGTAAAAGGATAGACAAGAAAATGTGTAAAATTAAAAGTCCTGCCGTCCATTGTGAGAAACCCTCAATCTGGAGCCCAAAATAGATCTTAATATCATGGTTATCAAGGTGTTATGTCGAGCGACAGTGACCCACCCCTTTCTGTGGTCTGTCGACTATGCCATACAAACATCTTAATATATATAATGCCACTAAATTCAGAAGCAAATCATATCTTAACATTGCCAATTCTTAGCATGTAATATCATAATAAGTAGTGCTACACTGCTACTAGACTGCTAGTGCACCACATAAAGTAGCAAATATGAAATCTCTCATCTCTTAATAGCAACAAATTAGTCTCTAATCACGACTGGACGATTAGGCGGCGACTTACAAAGCATGCTTAATATGTTGAGAGGAACGTCATCCTTCCTGATGGTCATATTCTGCCAAGATCGTACAAGCCTGGGGAACGTTTATTGTAGTGAACTGATGATGCAGCCCCCTGCACAGCTTCTAGAGAGACCCGGGAACAGCCTTCAATAACCAGGTTCTCCAGATTCCGTGCACGTGCTAGCTCAGTCACTCCAGCATCAGAGAAATGATAACACTGCCGCAGTGTTAGGTTAATCAAACATGGGCAATGTGCGAGGAGGCGCATCCCAGCATCAGTTACATTTATACAATGCATAAGTTCGAGTGATTCTAGGAATTGTGCAGATGAGACGGCCTTCATCCCCTCGTCATCAAAGATGTGAGCACCACTTAGCACAAGATTACGAATCGGACAAGACTGAATGAGCATGACAAGGCCCTCCTGTGTGAATCCTATTTCTGGCCAGTTTTCATCACATGCACAAAGTATGAGTTCAAAAGACTGAAGCTTACGGCACCCGAGGGCTAGAGCCTTAAGGCTGTCATCAGTCAATGATGTCCTGAAAACATAACCTTCATTGAACTCAGGTTTCAACCGAAGCGAGATGCTTGTAAGATTGCTGCAGTGGTTGGAGAGTGTAACTATGTCATTGTCCTGCAAACCATGAGCATAATAAAGGCACAAGTTCTTTAATGCCTTGCACTTCCTCAGGAGACAACGAAGTCCTATTTCCTTCTCAGTTGAGACTCTTGCCAATGTCAAATCCTCCAAACTCTCACAGCTGAAATCATATCTATACTGACAGTGCTCCACACATGAAGGATCACGAGGATCAAATCTATTGGGCAAACCTTTGATCTGAAATTCAAACTTCTGAAGCTTCATCCATCCTGGACCGAACTTTAGTAGGTCAAACTGGCTGACCTTCTCACAAAAACTCACTACAAGTTCTTCCAATGATCCAACCCTGCCAAGGTACTCCAGCCACTTTTCCCTACCTACTACTTCATTGCAGCCAATAAGGTGGAGAGCAGACAGATTCTTGCAGCCAACAGCCACTGAGAGAAGTCCAGACAAAGTTATTGCTGGTAGTGTGTTCAACCTCAGAGACTTCAGCTTCTTGAAGCACACTAAAAAGCCAAGGCCTAAGTCATGAACATTCATGCAGAAGCTTAAGGTGAGACCAGTCAATGAGGGGCAGCAAGATGAAAACACCTGGAGGCCATGATCGTCCAACGGCATCGCATGGAATTTCACTTTGCACAAGTTGGGGTACCGGAAGCACAGACGAATCAAGGCCATTGCAGGAAAAATGCCACAGCCAAAGTACATGGAATTCCTCAGCTCTCCCTCAACGGCATATAGTCGCTTTGACACGAGAGAAAGAGATTTAAGATCACTTGGGCTAGTAAGCCGCTTGACAATCTCTGCAAGCAGCGCCTCTGGGAGGTCATCCATCGAGGAATGCAGCTTGGCTAGTTTGGCAATCTCAAGGTGTGGTAGGTATTCAGAGTGCGAGACTGAAATAAAGGAGATGGAATTCAGTACGAAGCATTGAAGATAATCAGATCATGGCACCAAAATTAATCAAGAAGTGCAAATGCATATGATGATGTTTTGAAGCTATTATAACATATTAAAAGCTCTTCTGTCCATCCTAACATAGAGGCTACTAATTGAGTTAACTCAGCAACATCACATCGATATTAATTGGAGATCAATCATCGGTATCGGTACCAAATCATTTTCCAATACTCAGCTTCTTTTTTCATCAGGATACTGATCAGACCATGCAAGAGGACAAGTGGTACTCCATATATTGAAGTGCAAAACACATTGTGTGCACACAAATAGATGAACTTTTCTTTAGATTGCACATATATGAAGCATACAGATCAGTACGAACTAAGCAGATCATATAGAAGAGTGCGTAATGATCAGATATGAAGCTAAGAAGGTCACACAGAAGAACTTTTGTGTCAAAATATCCTACATCTCCTAGAAGCCAAGAAGAAGACAAAATTAGGCAGCACGCTAAAATGTTCATGCGCCTACCTGTTTACCTCATGAATGAAAAAGATGAATTTGGGCATAGCCTGTTAACCTATTTATCCAGCCATAAATACCAGAGCAAACATCAAGGAAGTGAGAAACACACCAAACTATATACGACCCTGGTATGCACATTCCGCTCAAACAGTTAAAACAAAGGAACTAGAAATTTAATTTAAGATGACAGACCACTTGGTCCAGCTTTTATTGAAAGCCGACATATGGTAGTTCAGCACTGGTGATACCAGTTTACAGGATGAGTCCAAAACAGTCACACCAGTTTCTACCGGACCGGGAGAAGAAGAGCACAAAACCCTCGCCTGGGCGAGAATGATGGGGTTGGGCTTGTTTTGGGCCGACCTGGGCCTGTCGTTCGTTTTGTTTCGCGGCCCAAGCGAAAACTAGCAGGCGAACGAGCGAGAACGAGCTGCGTGGCGCGTGTGTGATTGGCGCCACGCGGCTTATCCTGGGGAATCCCGGCGGCCAATCACAGCCACCACATTTGCTTGCCCTTGCCCCGCCGCTCCATCATCGCCAGCCAGTCAGTCCCCCGGTCGGCCGCTACTGTACCCTCAGCTACCTCCGCTCCCATCGATCCGTCCACCAGCGAGTACGTACGGACCAGACCAATGGCCCTGCGCATACCCACCATCGCCTCGTCCCACGGGCTGGCCTCCTCGCCGGCGCCCATCTCCACGACGTGCCGGCCGGCTGTCTTGGCGGTTGGCAGCAGCTGGGCGTCGGCGGCCCAGAAGAGGAGCCTGCTGCTGGCGACGACGGCCTCCGAGACGCGGGGAGTCGCGCCGGTGAGGTCGAGCGGGATCGAGACGACGACCTCGGTGGGAGCTGCTGAGGCCGTCACCGGGCAGGTCACGGAGGTCAACAAGGACACCTTCTGGCCCATCGTCGAGGCCGCCGGCGACAAGGTCGTCGTCCTCGACATGTACACCGAATGGTACGTACAATTTTTTTTACTACTATAAGAATCAGAATCTGAGGAGACTGTAAATTGTAGAATCTGAGACGACAGTATTATATTAATTCATTTGCAGGTGCGGGCCTTGCAAAGTGATGGCTCCCAAGTTCCAGGAGATGTCTGAGAAGAACCTGGACGTTGTCTTCCTCAAGCTCGACTGCAACCAGGACAACAAGGTACGCCAGCTAGGATTACTTAGCTTTGATTGACATCTATGATCTATCTCTTCTGTTCTGTGTCTGTATTTCACTCGTCAGTCATCACTGCTAGCTATGTGGAACTAATATGTATGGCATGGATGAATGCTGAAAACAAAAAAACCTGCTGGCCGCTGTATTTGTGTGGCACTTGCTTGTTGCAGCCGCTTGCAAAGGAGCTGGGAATAAAGGTCGTGCCAACGTTCAAGATCCTAAAGGGTGGGAAGGTCGTCAAGGAGGTCACCGGCGCCAAGATCGAGGAGCTAGCGCATGCCATCGACACAGTCAAGTCAGGCTGATCAGAAGACAACGAAAATGGCCTGAACGTTAAGCAAGATCGGTGCTGTGCGCGAATGCATGAAGTAGCGTACGTGATGTGTAACTAGTGTAGACTCTGAATGAATGAGCCACCACACGGCATCCCGGCCCTTTTGTGGGAGTGGATAGATATATAATCATCAAACATGCATGCAGAAAACAAGCTATTCTAGTTCTTCTGCTTATGATTTATTTATCCATCGGTCGGTCATCAGGACCGGCAAATACACAATTAATCATTCATATGGATGGAGTGCTGCTAGCTCGTTGTAAATAACCATCATCAGGTTATCATCTTCTCGATCTCTTTTGTCTGTCCAATAACTGGTTGCTTCATAGTTCAGAGCATTTGGTTTTTCTTTCCTTGGTCTGTGTGGCGTGCATCTGATTATCGATACGTTGTTGCTCTGTTATGCGATGTCAGCTTCTAATGGAATCTAAAAATCTTTTGTCCTGAATTGCAATGCGTATATGACTCATTGACTTCTTGAGAACTGCAAGCATACATTAAGGGACATGAGGTTGATCCACCGGGCCGGGCAGAGGATCGGATCACCGGACACAGACAATAACCAAGTGGAATATCCTCTGCAGATGTTTCCAATTCCAATTCCAAATGCAGAAGTGCTGGGTCTAAGTTGAGACCATGATGTTGACGGTCGACGATGAGGCAGGACCGGAGGCTCTCGTTATTTTCTGCATCAGATGCTGCTATACCGTCTTTTTTATTTTTTAGCTCTTTTTTCGAAAGATTTTCTCAAATATGTCCCTGACAGAAAGATTTCAGAAAATGGATCCAGGGCTTGGCGCCATCAACGCTGGCGCCAAGATAACACAGCTTGGCGCCGTTAACGTTGGCGCCAAGCCCCCATGCCACTTGGCCGACGACGCCGAGTTGGCGCTGACGTGGCAGCACCTTGGCGCCGTCACCATTGGCGCCAAGTTTGGTGCCATCGTCATTGGCGCCAAGCCTGGCGCCACAGACCTGTTACCATGTATATCATTTTTTATCCTAAGTATTTTTAGGTTGTTCTAAATGATTAAACAGAAAGTCACCGTAAAAACTCTAGAGTTAGTCACATTTCTCAATATCCAAGTCATGTTAAAATTTAAAATTTCAAATTTGTAAATGTCCCAGTCATGGTAAAAAAGTCATTTTTTCATATGTCTACCACATGGTAGTTGGTATTCTAACATATCCAAGCCGTAGAAAAAATCCAGATTCATGACTTATATTGAAAAAGGGCTTCATGTTTTGGATTTGGATATTTAAAATTTTATCATAACTTGGACCCTAATTTTACTATAAGATAGAATTTTAAGTCACGTAAAAAGGGCTTCATGTTAAATCATGGAATTAGGGTCCAAGTCATGGTAAAATTTTAAATATCCAAGTCCAAAACTTGAAGCCCCTTTTCAATATCCAAGTCATGGTAAAATTTTAAATTTGTCAACGTTCAAATCATAGCAAAAATCCAGACTTAGTCAATTTCTAGGTTGCCCATCATATGGTAAATATCAAGACTTTGCTAAAATTTTATATGTCCATCTCATAGAAAAATTAGGGTCCAAGTCATGTTAATTTAGAGCTTTGTATGTCCATCTCACGGTAAAATTAGGTAGTCAGCAATTTTACCATGAGATGGACATATGCAAATTTTACTTATGCTGAAATGTTATGAGAAGAAAATATTTTCTGTTCGCTGAAAAATAGTGCTGAAGTAGTGTTGCAGAACAGGGTAACCAACATTTGGTTTCCCATATTATCAGATATATGCTTCTACCATGCAAAACCCTCATCATGCACTGTAGCTTGGCCTCAGATTCCAGTATCAAATTCACAAAAACAAGTTATTCCAGAGGCATATTCCTGCACCGAACTCGAAAAAACACTGTCATCCCACGATGATCCACGTAGCAAAAGCACTATAGAGCTTTTGAACTTTTGATGGTCCACGTATGTAGCAAAACACGTAGCGTGCAGGAAGGAGCACCAAAACTTTTTAAAAGAACCAATACACCAAGGCAACACAGGTCCTGTCCCCCCCCCCCCTTACAAGCTGTCAGTGCACAAAAGCATCGCCTTGGTCCTCTCAGGTGGGTCCCACCAAATATTGACATCACAAAAAATCTAATAAATTTGGGATCAGGCAACCACTTAAGAGCATCTCCAACAAATCCCCAATACAACCCCTCATCCCCATAAAACAGAATTATTGGGGGAGATAGATCAATTTTTATACTCTAACAGTGCCCCAATACCTCCCCTAATTTTTGGTGGCCACCAAAAAATACACATCTCCCCTCAAATAAAGGGGCACTTGCAACCTCCCCCAATCCTCCAATCCTCTGTTCTTTTGGCGCAAACCACTCGGAAACAATGCCATGTCATCTCTCTTTATATCTTGTTTATGATATATCCTTGTGTGAGTATGTTTAATTTCATTTTCTTATTGTTGAACAAATTGTTATTGCATTTTCGATGTTTGGTCTTAAGTATGCGACAAACAAGACATCAACAACTTATTTTGACGTGAAAAATATCCATGGGTCAATTTGCTCCAACATGGTCCAGAATTTGCAATATGGGCCAAAATCACATATTGGGGATGAGATATTGGGGAACTGCAAAAGCATCTCCCCCAATAACCCCAAAAGTAAATATTGGGCTACCCCAATACTAAGTTATTAGGGGAGTTTTATTGGGGGACTGGTGGAGATGCTCTAAGACTAGTTTGGATGCACATGTGTCCACGTGATCCAATACACTTAAACGCATGTGAATTGAAGTGGGTATATGTGCATCCAAATAAGGCCTAGGGCATGAATGGTTGCATCGACCGTGGAGAAAACAACAAGACCATAATATCCCACACAATCGATGTCCACGCTAGGCCACCAGGTGGACTCTTGTTGAAGTTTGTAATGTCTTGCTCAAGCCTAACCAACTCAAAAGACTAGTCTGACAGATGAGAGTTGCCACCACTTGCTCCTTCATCATCAATTTTCAATGTGGGCTAAACCTAACAAATGCAAAAAATTCAAGCATCAACTATTGCAATGGCAAAACCTCAATACTTAAGGAGAATACGTTACAAGCTTTTTGAATATTCTGTTAACGAATATGCTAGGAATACTTGTTGAGGCATCGATGAAAAAACAACTCTGTGGCTATTCTAAGAGCCTTTTTGCTCGGCTGCGAGCTTTTGAGACGTGGAAAAACTATTCTAAGTTATGTGTTGTGAAAAGGTTATGAGCAGTTAAAACAACTATGAAACCTGCTCTCTCTCTCTCTCCTTTGAAACAATTGTAAAACATCTCTTTATTTGCACTCATTTGGAAAAATAGAAAGTTAAAAGTTAAAAGGAGGGAGAGAAGAATGACATTAGTATACTCTATGGAGCGTAGAATCTTAGACTCGAGATATAACTCAAAACCACCTAACCTATGTTCTAACCATAGTTATTTGGACCGGACCGGCAGGGGCTTTGGTCCCCCCTGTCCTACTCCCCAACCTAGAGTAGCTAAGTGCGGAAGTAAAATCAACCATTGTTCATACATGGGCTTTTCTGGTATGAAATGGCCACTTGTAAGGTCCAAATGGCTAGAGGGGGTGAATAGCCTATTTAAAAATCTACAAGCTTCACTAATCAACAATTGTTAGTATAAAAGATGGCGACACTAATTCTAGCACTAGCTCAACTATACTAAGCAACCCACATATACAATTCTAGTTAACAAGACTATGATCTCTAATTCACATCAACAAAGCTAAGTCACTAAGCTACTTACTCCTATGTGATACAAACTACGATAAGCACACTAGACAAGATAAAGTGCAAGAATGAAAAAAGGGAGTGAATTGATTCTTATACCAACGGTGTAGAGATGAGATGTATCCAAAGAATCAATCACACACAATCATAAAAAGAGAATCCTCGGTAAGAGATCACACAAGATTTTTTTACCGAGGTTCACTTGCTTTCCGGCAAGCTACTCCTCGTTGTGACGATGCACCCACTTGATGGATCACGAGCTAATTGACTATCAAGAGTCAAACCCTTAGCGGGTGCCGCACATCCACTCACAAGATGGGGATCCTGCAAGCCACGAGCTCCACTAGAGTAGCTAATTCGTGAACTTCCACGGGAAAAGGCTCAAGAACCCCTCGCAATCACTTGGTGAGGCTCGAAACAATCTCCAATCACGAGCCCAACACCACCGCTACTCCAAGCCGTCTAGGATGTCGGGAAACACCTAAGAGTAACGAGAAATTTGTGGCCAACTCAAGGATCAAGTGTCACTAGATGCAAATCACTAAGCAATGCACTTGAATCTCACTCAATCTCACTAGAGTATGCAACAAAGCAAGGAGATGAGTGGAGGGGAAGTTCTTTAGCTCAAAGTATGTCTCAAGTGTTCAAAAAGTCAAGAGAGAACTCCCAAACCCAGCCAAGCAACTATTTATAAGCATCCCCAAAGAATAGAGCTGTTAGGCTCGAGATGCCGCTCTACGCGCGTTGACCGGACGCACTGGTCTGATTGACCGGACACGGCCAGCGTCTGGTCGCACCAGCGTGACTTCGCCGATGCTCGCCACGTGTCCCTTTTTGAATCTCGCTCGTTAGATTTCCAACGGTCACGAAACATTACGCTCTCAGGTAAAGTGTGACCGGATGTGCTTCACGCCATGACCGGACGTGACAGTACCAGCGTCCGGTCGCTGTCCAAAGAGGTTCCAGAGAGTGACTTTGTCGACCGGACGCGTCCGATCGTGACTAACCGGACGCGTTACACCCGGTGTCCGGTTTGAGTCCAGTAAGGGTCTAGAGAGAGATTTCATTGATCGGACCCGTCCAGTCGCATGTGACCGGACGCGCCACCGCGTCCGATCAAACTTTCCTCCATGCTGCTCTCCTGGGTGCATGACCGAACGCGCCGGTCCCGCGAGTGATCGAACGCGCCGGTTGCAAACCCTAGCGTCCCGCGCCGCGCACAGCAGCTGCCACTGACCAGACACGCCGGTCGTGCCGAGACCACGTCCGGTCCAGCGTCCGGTCACACAGTGACTTCCTTTCGCCTCCATTTCTTTGCCTCCGGCACAGTGGAAAATAGACGTTTCACTTCCACAAAAGCGCCGAATCCCTCTCTACCCCTCAAACTCCACCTCCTTCGCAAATATGCTAACACCACAGAGTTCACCATCTTGTGCTCGTGTGTTAGCATTTTTCTCAAATATTTTTCAAGGAGTTAGCATCTCACTAGATCCTAAATGCATATGCTCAAGAATATGGACCTAGTAACACTTGATTCTTGAGATGATCATGATTGCCCCTCTTGATAGTCGGCTATCAATCCTAAACCCGGTCAATCACTTCTCTACTCATCTTTAGACCGGCAAAAGAGAATCCTATGATTATACCTTTACTTTAATCATCTCACTTCTTGTCCATCACCTATGTGCATGTTCACCATCATCTTTATCTTCGTGCACTTGCGATCTTATGGCCATCACCATCATGTTACTTGCTCCTTCATCACATATGTTGCTACGCCTAATTCAATTCACTTGACACAATGGCATTAGCAACTTGGTGTCATTAATTACCAAAACCAAACTTGGGCTTTCACCACTTCAAATAGGTTCATTGCTCTGGCCTAGAATACGATTAATCCAGCATGGGCTACATGAGCTCCAAGTAGTTTACTGGACAAATTGATAAGTTTGGCATTCCCAGCCCACGAAGCAAAGCCGGTGGTTTCTTGGTCACGACCAGCTAAAACGAAAGTTCCATTAAAGAGCGCTTCCACATGGCTCCTCAGGGAGTATAAACCAGCCGGTCCGATCCACCTTAGAAGACCAGTCAGCAATCAAACCGGTGAACCAATAGTTTTTTTATATAAATTGGTATAAAACCGGACACTGAACCAACCAGACCGGACCAGACCGGTG
This sequence comes from Saccharum spontaneum, assembly GCA_022457205.1. Lineage (NCBI taxonomy): Eukaryota > Viridiplantae > Streptophyta > Magnoliopsida > Poales > Poaceae > Saccharum > Saccharum spontaneum. The sequence continues at coordinate 11,037,295 of CM039612.1, forward strand.
GTCCGACCGGTAAAAGACCGAACTAGAGCCCCAGCCGGTCCGGTCCACCTTAGAAGACCAATAAGCAATCGAATTGATATAAAACCGGTGAACCAATGGTTTTTTCATAGAAACCGATATAAAACCGGACACTTAACCATGAAAACCGGGCGACCAACAGCTGTGCGGGAGGAGAGGATAAATGAGGGAAATTTGTGTAAGAGGGGGCAGGAGGAAGTTGAACCTTGGTCTGCAGGCAGAGAGCAAGATCTCCACCACTGAGCCATGACTTCAATTGTGTTCTTGTAGCATGCCTCATTCTATTTGAACCGGATTAATCCAGCAGTTCTACTAACCGTGGTTCTAACTAAGGCCTTAAGCGGTGAGCTAAGGCCTTAAGCGGTTCGATGTCTGGTCCGGTCCTAATAACTGTGGTTCTAACTACAGAGAAAAAGCTGGAGCAATTGTTCCAATCCTCTTGCACTACAAAGATAAAGCCCATGAAACTATGTCATCCTCTTGCAAAAGGTGATGAGCAGTGCATTTAGAGCATCTCACATGTCGTGGACCAATAGGTGCATAGTGTAACACTCCGGTGTTACGCAATGCATTTTTGCATGGCAATCATATTGCATAGCATTCATATCATTATAATCATGTATGATAATGGTATAATTCGATTAAAATAAAAGCTTAAACATGCTATATTTAATGGACTATAATAATATGATAATCACATTATATCAAAAGCCTTGCAACCATAATTCTTACATCACTTGGAACCTTAGTTCAAATTTTGGAGCTCAAATTTTGTCAAAAACTTGTTCAAAAATAATTATGAAAAATATTCAAAACTATTCCCTAATTTAGCTTTTATTTTGTCATTTAAAATCTATTAAGAATTTTGAAATGGCCCCTTAATCAAAGTTGTAGAGAATTCAATTTTGAGCAACTTTTATTTTTGGGCCAAATCCATAAAATGCTTTCTTCTTGTTCAAAATTGGGTTTGAAGTTTGAAATGCATTTAAATTTAAAAATCGAAAATCAAAAATTTCATTTCTTTCCCTCGCGGGCCGCCGCCACCGATTCGGCCCAGAGCCAGAGCCGGCCCGCCTCACCGCGCGCGCGCGCCGCGCTGCCCCGCCTCGGCCCAGGCCCAAGCCGGCCTCCCTCTTCCTCCTCCCGCTCGCTCGCGCCGCGCTGTCCGTCGCGGCAGAGCGCGCCCGCCGCGTGGCGTTCATGCGCCGTCGAAGCGGCCGCGTGTAGCCTCCGGCTCGCCTTGATCTCCACCTGGGCGCGCACTGTCTCCCCCTTCATCTTCGCAGTCCCCCGCTCCTCTCCGCGTCCGCGCGCTCGCCCTCCACCGCAGCCGCAAGCCGGGCGGAGCCCACGCTCACCGCACGCCGTTGCCCGCGTTCACCGGCGTTTAGCTCCGCCACCGCAGCGCCATTTGCCGATAGCATCCGCCTTCAGCTCCGCCTGGACCTCCTCCGTCCCGTGCGCACGGTTTCGTCTCTGTTTTCCCCAGGGTAAGGTCGCGACGAGCTCGCCTTTGTGCGGCGGCGCCATGGCCGCCGAGCTCGTGCTCCCGTGGGTGGAGCCCTTCTTTCCCCTCCTTCCTCAAATTCCTTGTACCATCGCATTCGCCTTGTTTCCGCGGATCCGGTGCGCTCCAAATCTGCCCGTGCCATGGCCGGGACCGGCGTATCGCCGGCGAGCCGCACCACCGTCCCGCCATGCTCGCCGCCCCGCTCGCTCGGGAACCCCTCCGGTGCCCTAAGCTAGTGCGTTAGGTTCGCCTTTCCGAGAGGAATCCGGTGTTGGTGACCTCACCGCCGGCGAGCTCACCGGCGGCGAGATCCCCCGGCCAACGCCTTTCTCCCCCCGTGCGTCTGACCAGTGGGGCCAGTTGACCCGCTGGGTCCCGCCTGTCGGTCTCCTCTCGCGCGCGTGTGTGCTCGGTGCCGGGTGCACGTAGCGGTTTCCATCCGTTTGTTTTAAATGGTTTTTGAAATTGATTTTCAGAAAATGTATAAATGCTTTAGAAAAATTGTAACTTGCTCATTTTAGCTCCAAATTTGATGAAACAAATTTCTATGGACTCTTTGGGACCAGATCTATGATATAAAATTGTTGCATGTCAACTTTGATGTACTTTTCTGTAGAGTTTATAATTAAATAGTGAAATGGCTATTTTCTTGGTAAATACTTAATAAATCCTAGAAAAGTCAGAAAAATATGATTCCAAATTTATTAATCTTTTTGTGTCATGTACTTTCTAGGAAAATTTTATAGCTTGGGTGTTCTGTATAAAAATTTGTAGTTGCAGTTCAAATGCTTTTTATTACCAATATTTGTTATTTTTGTTATTTAAATAAATTTGAATAAAACATGCAAGTGATAATTTTTCCATAGTGTTTGTTTAGGTAGTAGATAGTAGAAAAATTCCTAAATCTGTTGTTTGATACTTTTCATAATGTAAAGTATTTTAAATATCTATTTGAGGCCATAGTTTGTTATTTTTGTATAGTAAGTTCTAATTATCCAAATGTAGTAAAAATTTTATGTCAAGCTATTCTTGATATTAGTAATCCACTGTAATTTTATAAGATTTTTCTGAGCTACTAAAATATGTGTCGCTGTTCAACCATAGGGCTAATTAGGGTTTCTATTTATTCTTAATGCAAAGTTAGTTGGAAAATTATACTTTGGTGTATCTTTGAAGCCTCTTGATTCTCAAATACTCTCGCATGGTAGAAACTAGTGTTGGTAGTTTCCGAGTACATGTTCTTGGATGACGTAGACTACCTGTAGAAGAGTCATAAGTTCCACATAATCCGATGACGTAATACATCCGTTACATCACATGCATTCCGCATCATCATCATCTCATGTCACCTCTGCAATGCACCTATGCATGTTGCACTCATACTTCTGCATCATACAGGATCGCAGGAGGTGGTTCCGACAGTTGTTCCCGAGGACACAGAGGAGCAGCTCGAAGTGACGGAGCCGGAGCCAGCAGAAGCAGAAGAGGAGTCCGGTGAAGAGCTTCCGGAGTGCCCCGATCATCGTCCCAGTACCTTCGAGCGAGGCAAGCCCCGGAGCATTTCTCCCTCGGTTTGCAAAGAATTATTTATTAATTTCACTTAATCTGATGCATTAAGTTTAGGAGTTGGTTGCAAACGTTGCTGCATTATACCTTGTTTCACCTTGTTTTACCCGATCCTTGTCACCCTGGTGTCCACGGTCAATATTTGCTTAGCTTGCTTAGACCGGTAGAAGTCGGGTGATTGCCTGTCATCCGCGAGCTATAGGGGATTACCTGGTTTTGTGAAAGAAATGTCATGTGAGAATAACTAAGTGTGGAAATGAATATGAGACCGGGCGGAAGCTTGCAGGGTTCTGGACTGTAGTGTCTTCCGTCTGTGTCGATTAAGGACCGTCCGATGTCGGGCCTCGGGTCATGTTGAACGCATGCCTCACATTTAGCTGGCCGAATAAAGTACCTTTCGACCGCGAAGCCGGGAGATTATTCGGGCCGAGTAGATTGCCCGCAACGCATTGTACCGGAGCAGTAGTGGCAGGAAACGGGGGCGCGATGATAAGGCCAAAGAGCAGTCGGGCGGCCCCCGGGTACATGTGGTTCCTGGCAAGCTCGCGACTTTACCTGAATGGTTGACTCGGTGACCAATACCTCACTTTAGCGGGTGAGTGAGGTTTGTGTGAGGAATAAATTACCAGCTGGTCAATAATCGATTCGAATCGCCATCGTTCACTGGATAGTGAACACTTGACTTGAGTTACTTCATCGTAGTAATATTGATGCAACACTTGGATAGTTATGTGGGAAATGACATGGTAATTATTGTTAAACATCAATGGTAATCCTTGCTTGCTTAATTACCTGGTTACTTTAGCATAAAGTGCAAACATAGTTGACAGGGGAATAAAGACTTAAAATATGACATGCTTTTGTAAATGATTTGGTAAGCTAAAAATGCTTTTCTTGCAAATGAGTCAGCTACCCCACCAAAAAGCCTATCATGATCCTTGGAGTCTTTTGTTTTGGTTCTGTCGGGTAAGTCTAGCTGAGTACCTTCTCGTACTCAGGGCTTTGTTCCCACTTGTTGCAGATGGACAGATGTACTATGGTTATTGTATCAACTGTCTCTACCCTGCGATGGGCGAAGCCTAGGACCATGGGCAATGGTCACTCACTACTCCTCGCCTGATGCTTTTGTGGGAGATGATCGCGAGCTGGCACTTTATTTTGGAAAGTTGTGCGTGTGTGTGTGCGTCTTGAACTAATGCTTCCGTTACTTTATTCGAAACTGGTTTGTAATAACTATGTTTAAACTCCGATGTATTTTGTGCCGCAAACTACTGTGTAACTTATGAAGGTAATCGCTGAACTTATTACGATCTTGGCTATGATGTGAAATGGTTTGAAATCCGTCGAGATTTCACGGACTACCGGGTTATACGGGCTTAAGTTTGGTAAATTGTCCGTCCGTTGGATGATTTTCTTACTTAATCTCGTATAATTGGGCGGTTCTGTTACACATAGTTCCTCGTTTCATCGAGCCACCTTGGAAAGCCGCTCATGGTGAGTCGCAGGTGTAGGTGGAGTACATTGACATCCTCCTCTTTCCCCTTGAATGCATTGAGGCCCTTATTTATGGGTTTTAGTGATTGATGAACATATGACTAACTTTGTTTTGCAGTGATAATGACAAAGAGTTAGTCACATTGAGGACACTTGGCTTTCTTGGTCCCCAGAGTTTGGATTTGGCATATTTTGCAAGGTTTCGTGGAGGCTAACCACATGATCATGTCTCTTAAATATAACAATAATGCTACAAACAGGACATCCGACGCCGACAATTCCCTCCGGACAGATGCGTGGCGTGTATGTTTAAGGTGTTTCAGTTGTTTCAATGTATGTTGTAGTTGTTGCTTATGGATGTTGCACAAGTAGATCGGGGATGTTGCACATGTTGCAAGTGTTTCAGAGGCATATTGCAAGCGTTTGTTCAAAATGTTTCATCTGTTCCCGATATATGTTGCAAGCGTTTTGATCTGGATGTTTGTATATATTTCACACATATGTTGCAACAACATGTTCCATATGTTTCATCTGTTTCAGATGTATGTTGTAAGTGTTCTATCTAGATGTTGCATATGTTACAATGACTATGTGTTGCAAGTGTATGTTCCAAATGTTTTATCTGTTTTAGTCGTATGTTGCAACTGTTTCATCTAAGTGTTGCAAAAGTAGATCTCAATGTAGGGCTATTTAGTGAGGAAGAGAGAGCTGTGGGAGCCATGGTAGCGTCAGCTTTAAGCCGGTGGTAGCGCTCCACCGAAGGATACGCAGGCGTCCGTGCTGGCGCACGCAGCCCATTCCTGTAGGACATGCTTCCTTCGCTACCCCACCGGAGGTCCTGGGCCAGAAGCTTGTGGCATCTCCCCGCAGACGGAGGTGCAGACCTTGGCTATGGAGGTGACGCGGGCGTGACAATGTTGAGACCCCCTGCAGGTGCGGGGAGCGGGCGGGTTCCCCTGTTACGCGGGCGCGGCGGACACTCTGTTACGCGGGGGATGGGACATGGTGCGGTGGAGCTGTGGCTGGACGTCAGGGCGCAAGTTATTCCCTAAATATAAGTGCAATTTGGTGATCGATGGGAGCACTTAGATGTAGTGCAACGAGACCTGTAGCTTTATCAATGTTTTAGTGAGAGCGCTTTGATGCACACATGACTCCTAGCAAAATTGATGAAGAGCGACCGGAATAGATAAATCATGTATCTTAAAGAAATTGAATTGGACAAGGTCAAACTTCAAATGGAGCTTGAATTCAAATTTTAAATTCATCGGATCAGTTGGTGAAGGCCTCCGGAGACACTATGCTATACTGTAAAAACATGGATCTGATTCTTAACAGAACAGAAAGAAACATGGATTAGTAGGAAACGGTAAAAGACCGTTCTCGTGGATTCTCTGAAAATTTATCACTCTCATGCGAAGCACAGGAGAAAAAAAAGGAAAAGGATGATGGCCCATCAGACATATGGTCCATTCGTCCGGGCCGAGCTTACCCTATTACCCGCCCGGTCCAGCCCAATACTCGAGAAGCCCATGAAACCACGGCAATACAGGGCGATCTGGGCCGTCGGTCCGTCAGATCACGAGCCATCCGTTCCACCACCGCCGAGAGGGACGAGGGAGAAATGAGCGCGGCGGCGGGCGGGCTGCGGCGGCTGCTGGCGGCGGCGGCGACAGCGGGGGCCGCGGAGGTGCGGGCGTCCATCTTCGGCCACGCGCTGAACCCGACGGGGAAGCGCGCGGCGACGAAGCTCCTGCGGAAGAAGATGGTCGGCGACCAGGTGGCGCAGTGGTACCCTTACGACATCAAGCGCGACGACCCGCTCGTCATGGCGCGCGAGGAGAAGGAGTAAGTGCTCACGTCCTCCTCCTCCTCCTCCTCCCCCTCCTCGGCCGCCGCTGGGCTTGCTTGTAGTGATTCGTTGCTTTGCTACGTGATCCCTGTGCCGTGGGTTGCTCGTGCTCGGTGTGTGTTCGTTGATATGCCTCCGAACCAGTGTGTCGTCTCCCTGACGTCCGGGGATGCATTTGTTGGTTTCAATTACCGACGCAAATCGATGGGCTCACAGACTTGATGTACTAGTCCTTAGTTGTTGCAACCAGGATGCCGTAGTGCCATTGCAGCATGGTGTTTCTAGGCATGGGAATACGGTGCTTTCACCTTTGATGGATACTTTCGCTAGAGGTTTAGATCAATTAGTATTAGTATCTCTAGCATCACTGGTGGCTTTTCAGTTCATTTTCATCAATCTTTGGTGGTTGTTGGTGTCGATCTGGCACGATGTTGTGTTATTGTGAAGCAAATGAACGCCCAATAGCATGGCTGTTCATATTAAATTCTGATAGTGTACAGGCTAGGGTGAATTTTTGTTGTAGTTTAGGGAGCTAGATGCTGGATGGTAAGTTGGCAGCAGCAAGCTGGGTAGCAGCTTCTGCTGCCTGATTGTGTTGTGGCACAAATGCATTTGTTTTTGTCAGAGAGGGTTAGTCTTGTAATCACCAAGTGAAGGACGGAACTATGTCACTGCTGTGGCTTCTCCAGCTAGTCTGGTGCTTTGATATCTGGATTTGGTATCACCATAGGATATGTTGGCTTTTTTTTTGTCCCAAGAATGCATCTATTGTTTTATAAGGGCTCCTCTCGCACAACTTAATATGTGTTGAGAAATGCAAGATACATACTGCAGTTGACATGTCCAGAATATCTGTATTGATATGATTGTAGTACGGTAAATCTGATCATTCAATCTTTTACCATGTTGAACTTAGTTCTCTTTCGGTTTATTTCAAGGTTCATGCACATGGGCATATTTCCACTTAGTATCTAGGAATAGAAATCTGGTTGGCACAGACCCATCTATAATTTTTTGTAATTTTTCTGAGGTAATGCTGACAGTTGAAAAATGTATGGAAAATATGCAAGAATCAGTGTGACTCAGACACTCTCTTTTTGTTTTCTGGGTTTCAGTTGAAACCATAAAAAATCACAATTTGATCCTTCTTTCCTGGGTTTGAGTTGAAATCATGAAAATGGTGCGAACCCCCAGATGTGTTTTGTTAATGGCATTAGGGTTGCATCAGGTTTGTCCTGTGCTGTTTGAAATAGGAGTTCAAGACTGCTTATCGAACCTTAGTTCAGCAGCGAGAACTACATGAGGAACCTGTGGATTGCCTTGCATCTTTAGAAAGCCAGAAGTCATTTATTTTATTCTTATATAATTATACAAGTCTTCGGTTTTAGTAATTCACCCTTGTAAGACAGTAAAGGTATTGCAGATTCCACTGGCATAGGAGTTTTTGACTGCTTATCAAACCTTAGTTCTACTGCGAGGAACAAAATGGAGTTTGTGATATTGTTTATGTATAGTTACATGTCTTTGGTTTTAGACTTTTAGTATTCACCCTTGGAAGACTGTAAAAGTATTGCAGATTTGACAATGAGATGCAAAAAAAAAAAAAATATGGAGCATGCTAGCTGAAAGATACTAAGAAAAGCATATAGCAAGTGTGAATCAAGCATGATAGATATTAGTGTTTCCCATTCTGAACTGCAGCATTGAACATAGCCTGTTGTTTTCTGTTCTTTTCTGCCCACATTATCATGAATCGAGAAGCAGACAAAATGCATAAGTTAGAGTACTCAGTATTTTTTTGATAAACTTTTTCATTGCTATGAGCATTTATCTTACTGGGGCATGTCTACTTTCCGCAGGCGTCTGGCTAAGCTGGAAATGCTGAAGCGTCGTGGCAAGGGCCCGCCAAAGAAGGGCCAGGGAAGGCGTGCTGTCAAGAGAAGCAAATAGTCGTGCTACCAATGCTCAGCTCTGCTTCTTGCGTTTGTCTTGTTTGAATGCTGTAACGTAATGATTTGCTGGGCGACGATAGATGAAGAAACCCACGTTTGCTCTATCAAGTTTTATAGCTTACAAATGTTTTGCAATGAGACCACCTTCCATGTTGGAAGAATGATGTGCTTCCAAGAGAGTTCATGATCCTGACACCTAAGTGGCAGTTACAGTGTTTTGGTAAAACAATTTCAGGATGAATCAGGCGTCCTTCCGTTAAGAACTCAAGATTAGGATAACAAAAAATCCGAATCTGAATTAAAGAATTAAAGACGATCAAAATTAATCTTGGCAATCGAAGCACATGCGCAGTATTGTACAACAACATGGAGGACACGAATGAATCGAAGTCAAACATCGTCGGAGCATTATCGTGGCGTGGCGTTTAGAACTCGCCGCGTACGGCGTCGATGCAACTGCCGCCATCGAACACGCCGGGGGCGGCGCCATTGCCAGTGCCACCACGGTCGCGCTTGTGAGGCACCGGGAAGCTCATCACGCACGCGAAGTCGCTCTCCGCGCCGTCCTGCGCGGCGCGCACGGCGACCTTGACGCTGATCCAACCCTCGGCACGCTCCCGAGCGAGCGCCGCGGCCACGGCGCGCGCGCGCCGGCCAGGCGGCACGCGTTGCACGCCGGCCCACGCCACCGGCAGCGCGTTGCCTCCACCGCTGCGCTGCGTGAACCCCGGCAGCGCCACGGCGGCGCCGAGCTCCTGCCCGGCGTAGAACGGCGCGGCCCTGATCCCCGTGTACCGGCGCGCGTACATGCTCGGCGGGCCGTCGAACCGCAGCACGGCGGAGAGGTTGTACGTGACGGCTGAGGCCGCGGCGTCGAAGGCCAGGGCGCGGAGCTTGCCCGACGCGACGTAGGGGACGACGTGGTGCGGCCGGAGGAGCAGCCGCGGGATGAGGGACGGCACGAGGACGAGCACCGCCAGGAACACGACCAGAGGCGCGAGGCAGGCCGCGGCCGCGGCTGCCACTGCTGCCGCGCACTGCCGTCGCCGCTGGCTCGCCGGCGACGGCGCCTCCGTGGACATGATGGCTCGCAGGATGGGGAGTGCAGCTGCTGGATCGTCAGTGCGTGTGATACAAGGCTCCGATCATTGCTACGCTTAATACCCCTGGAAGCTGCTTTGGTACGCTTTTTGCTCCTAAAAAGAATAGACCACCACCATCGGAAAAGGAAAAAGGAAATCATGCAATGCATATTTTTGTTGCAGTAGAGTTACCTGACGGAGAGCAAAGCATCCGATGACTCCATGGTTAACCCCTTTTGCTTTCACGGATAAACTAGCATTTAACAGAATATAGATAACTCAAAAGAAAAGATTACTTATCAAAGTTCAATATGTTACATGAAGATACCAAGTAAAGGGCCCTTAACAACACGAAAAGAATATCAGGAGGGCTCTAGGGCCTCTGACGGCACAAAATCGGCAATAGAGCCTCGCTCCATATTTATGCATTTGCTAAATTTGTATGCTAAGCTTCAGATCCAGTTGGACTCCCGTGGTTGCTTAAATCATCATCGAGAGGTCTCCTCGTCGCATCCCACAGCTGAGACTCGATTCCCAGCTTCTTCAGCTCGTGGAGTCCTCTCTCAACTTTTTACATGTTTGCAGGAAAAGAAAAGGATAATCAATAATGATCTCATTGACCTCAAGTTTAAAATTCAGCTTGCCGATTCCTCTATGGTTTTATACATGATTATGGGAAAAACCAATCACAATGAATTCATTTTGACTTCAAAATTGCAATTTAGCAAGGCATCAGGTGGAGAGAACATGCATTAAACTAAAATAATTGATCCAGTTGTCAGTTGATCACTCAAAATAGAAATATTATGGTTTTAGTTCTGGTTTCACTACGGGAATGGATGAAAATAACCTACCTTCTATTACGTCGCTCGTGGTAACTGGGTGATTGCTTTGTTCTATCCAAAAATGTAGCCGCTCATCAGCTATATCTTCTTCTACGTTGTGATTTTTGGCCCGCCTCCAGAAATAGGTCAACCATGCCTGTAGTGTGTTGGAAGTCAAAATAAGAGGACACTAAACATGAAGCTTACCAGATAACGAAAAGCAAAGTCATCAAGTGTTTTCACATAATATTTATTTTACATTTCTCTTTACTAACGTAGTCAAGTTTGTTAAGCACATAATGGACACTAATATGGAATTAGGAGATTAGGCTCAAGATTATATATAAACTGCACTAACAATCCTTAAACTTGTACCATGGTGTCATTCATGTCCCTAAACTCTTAATATTGCAGATCACAGTCTGTGCCACTCAAGGTCCAAATCCCTCTATCAGCATGTGATTAGAGGGACATCTCTCTTAGCCAAGGGTACCACATAAACAAACACATGCTGATTTGGACCTAGAGTGACAATGTATTTATGAGTTTAGTGATCCTGATGATACCATAGAATAATTTTATAGTTTGTTAGTGTATTTCATTCTATATTATTAACGCTGGAACAAAAAAAAGAATATTAATGCTGGCCAGAGCGAAATAAATTTTGAGTAACATAATAGTCTGTTACCTGCTTGAAGCGTACATCTTCTCGCTCTTCCGCACTTAACTCTAGGACCAGGAAATATGTCAGACACATAATTAGGAAAGTGAAACGTCAATGGTCATGGATACAAAAGTACTGACAGAGCAACTAACCTAATGACTCAGAAGGGCTCCGACCCTCAGAAGCTTGGCCTGTAATTGAAGTTCAATCCTTATCAAAAGGTAAAAATTATTCATCCAATGACATTAATTCATACAATAACACTTTTTACAGGCGAATTATGCATAATATTTCTCGGAAGTGGCTCGACATTGTCAAGTTAAGCTACATGCTACACATGCAGATATTATCATCATCACATTGAGTTAAGATCTATTCCCTACTATGTTATTCTTGTTATATTGAATAAGAGAAATCAAGATCATTACTTTTAGGGGCCGTTTGGATCCTTTCATTTGGAGGAATTGAAATCTACTTAATAAATTAGGCTATTTGGCTTGGAATTTAACATTCCACCACTTTCCAAAGTTCACATATAAGCCTACCCCAAATTCATAGGGTGGGAGATGGAAATTGATTCTATAGATCACCATTCTATGTTTCTATTTTGCAACTTATAGCACGCTCTTCATCTCGCTGTCCTACGGTAGAAACGAAACACATAAGTATCTCTCTCGTATAACCAACAATAATATACAAATATAATCCATATACAACCATATTAGCTTAATTAATATGAGTCTAAATTATGATTATTAAAATGAATTCAATTCCAAGGATCCAAACGGGCCCTTATGGGTTTATCTTCGTTAATGAAAAGAACCAGTTATGGCCATCTATTGGTGGTCCAGGGAAATATTGTACATAAATATTAGTAAGATAAAAGTATAAGAAATGAGTACATTTTCGAAAAGACACCTGAGAGAAGTTTGATATGTCGATTTTCAGCCAAAGTAAGCATGATTGCATCCTCTACCTTCAAAGGAAATATGGAGTTATTATTACTGCACTATGAATAAAAGCAGAAATATAGTAATGCCATTTTTCTGAGAATATACAAAAGCTAACTCAATCTCATATATGTTGCATTTGCTATATACTTTACAGAGATGGACCAGTCACTCTAGTAGCAGTAGGATTCTGAAGTTGGATAATCCAGTTTTCCATATCACCTGATGTGGCACAGCAAAATCCAAAATATTCTGAACAATTAACTAGAATAGAACTGTATGAGACGTGGCAGGCAATAGGTTTCACATTCTAGGAAATCATGTACATCAATTAATACATGCAAAGAGGATTTTAAACAGTGTGAATCATGTCTCTGAGTTAAATTGATCATGCTTGAAACTTTGAAGTAGCATATAGGTCCATACACACTTCAAGTTTGAGAAAAACCTTGAGTGAAGCCAATTCACGCAATCCTTTCTCAACTGAAAGCATGGTCTCAATATTGCCATCACTAGATATATCGTTTACATCAGACATTTTGCTTCTGCTCTCCATGTCAGCATTATCTGTCACCACATGAACTATGAGAAAAGAATGGGGTTATGTGACTAAGGTCATTCATGAAATCTGATACACTTAGTAATCCTTCATCATCTGAGACTATTTTAAAAGCAGTAAAACCACTAACATTAGCCCTTCAGATGAGATTTTTTTAGTACACATAGCAAAAGGCTCCTTTTACACTGCACAGTACATATGTAAAGGGCAAATAAATCCTATTTTGCAGCCAGAAGATGAGAATAGAGAATCAAATCTGAGAAACTCAATTGAAGTTGTTTCCAAATTTCTAGCATGTAGAAATTGGCCACGTTGTTTCATTTTGTTACAATCAAATCACTGTATAATATAAGAATACTACTGAAGGTTTTTCATTTGTTACTTGTCAAATTGTGTCATGACTTGTGGGGAATCTGGGTCTCATCTCCATGATTAGCCAATAGAGATAGTGAAGTACTTGCATAGTAAGTGGACCATATTATTCTTGTATCAACAGCTTCATAGAAGTAAAATATCAAAACAAGAATTAAAGATAGCTTTGATAACCTGATAAAGTTCCATCTCTTGCCTTTTGCCCAATTGATAGGACTGCTTCAAGTGCACGCGGTGCAAATGAGGACCAGTATTCTTTTTTTTCTTCAGCAATATCAGAATGTATCCCTAAGGGGAGGGGGGGGGGGGGGGGGGCACACCATTAGCCAAAACCACACACAATAAAAAAATTTTTATATTAAAAAATTGTCTGCTTGCTTATAGACGAGACACATTTTTTTCATTGAACATATAAAATTGGAAATTGACATTGATCTTCTTTTTAGGGGAAATATTGTGTGAATTTATTATGAAAAAGAACAAAAGAGAGACTACAGTTCGAACTTTATGAATAACCAGACAGCACTAGTGTTTAAACGCAAATTAAGTGAACAGTAGCAAAAAAAATGTGTGGTGTGAACATGAAAGGACAAACAGGGTCGGATAATTATGCATCCTAGCCCATGGTCCTAAGGTTGAGCTAGCAGTTACAGATTACAATGGTTGCTAGTTGCTGTTTCAATATGTTAATTCAAGAACACATAATATTTGAAACATTATTTAGGCAACTGGAATACTCCCTCATCGTAAAGGAGTATAAACAGTGCAAACGTGATCTTGGTACCAAGTTTGGAACATAATGTCCAGTAGCGGGCCAGCCAACATCTCTTTAGCACCACCTCCTCCTGATTAAGGAATTTCATGAACAATTACAATGATAAGCCACAGACAAAAAGTGCTCATATTGTGATTATGTAACTAACGTACACACCAGCTCTTCCTGTGACAGGATCATTCTGTTGGCTGTTGCCTGAAGAGATCTCAGTTCTGATCTAGCACTTTTCACTCTCCGAGATACAGATGTAACCAGATTACTAGTAACCTATCACAAATTGCAAATAAAGTTTATGATTGCAAAAGATGACTCTGGAAAATTCGTTCAGCAATGGACAACCAGATTCAAGGAAAAATCCAATACACCTTTGCTTCTGACTTAAGGGTTGCAATCTCATTACAGCTTGCACTGCTGGACCTTCGCGAAGCAATTCGCATAGCAATCTAAGAGCAAAACAGGCATCAAGCTCGAACAAAACTAGTACGCAAAAATTGATCACAAATAACTCTATAGTGCACACAGTAATAATCAAAAGTGACTCAACCAAAGCAAACTTCTCTCTCTAGTGCTCCCTCAAAACTTTGAGCAGGAGAAGCTTTCTATGGAAATATACCTTTCTTTGTTCTAGTGCTGCATCTTTCCTGAGAGCCAAATTGAAAATATGGTTTAAAATACAAAGCAGGCATCGACAATAAGTAGCATATTTTTAGTAACTGCCATACCTGCTAATCAAAATTGGCTCGGTTTCTATTGCATCGCCAATATCAGAATCCTGAAGTTCGGAAATAAATATGGTAAATGCAAAACATGAAAATTTTCGCATGGTATCCAAACAAATCATTTTTTTGAAAAAAATTTATCCAAACAAATCATACTAGCGTACATCCAGTTGTCAAGTTAAAAACTAAAAAATAGGACGGTATGATTCAATCAAGTAATATCAGAAGCAAAGATTTAGTCAGCATTTTATCACAGAAAAGACCTCTCTCTCCATGTGCATGGATTTGGCATCTCCATCATCAGACCTTTCTTCTGCAAGCTGAAGCTGGAAGATGCAGGAAAGATAAAAGCAAGGTTGATTGCTTCCAACATGTTAAACTATAAAATAAAATAGAATCATGATATCTCACTTTGTCATACATGCTTTCATTTTCCACTTGAAGTGTGTTAATCTGCAAAGCATGGACATAAAAAATTAAGAACCACAGCGGCACTCCAGATTAAGAGAAAAAACTAATTAGGTAAATGATTGACAGCTGTTTTGACAGTCTCCATAACATTGGTTAGACAAGAATTGTAGCATGGAGGAGAGATAACTCATATTTAAGGTTAACCCCGCAAGCAGTAAACAGAATGTTACACAGATCGTAGCATTAAGATTCTATATAAAACTTGAATTCATGAAAGAAATTACCTCATCATTAAGAGAAGAAGATGTACGACGAGCTCTCAATGAGCTTCCAAGATCAACTGATCTCCTAAGAATGATGTAGCCTATATTACTTACCAAGTGATCATTGAGAACCAAGAATGCAAAGGCAGCAGGTATCAAAAGGTTCTTTTAAATAAAATACAAATACTTACATAACTAACACCGATAGATAGAATAATTCTGAAATGATTGCCATGACTAAATTTTCTAAAAAAAATGTAAGTCAAGTGTAATTCAATCAATGAGTGTTATATTCAGTAATGTGGCATGTCAGTCGCAAAGGTTTGTACTTCTACTATCCTTAATATAATGATACGCAGCTTTCCTATGCATTTGAAAAAAAGTTGCAAAAGTTTGCTTGCTAATCGTTCTAGACAAATGGTGTCTCAGAAAACCCCAGTTTTGGAGTTTCAGTTATCCAATGATGACTTATCCTATTTACAATTGCTCAAATGATTAGTTCAATTAAATGTGGTGGTGCATTTGAATCCACCATATCATTGGACCTTTTGGTAAGTTTCAGAAGCAAGAAATGACACATAAGCAGAATCATGATTTGTGACTTCTGTTGCAATGCTCATGGTAACATCTCAAATTTAGCATCAAGTTACTCCACTATTAAAGTTGCAGTGTCACTAATAACTAACTGAAGAATTAACACACAATTCTATTGCTTTGATATTTATTTAGCACAGTTTCTGTGTCCGGTAAACTGTAACACGCTGCATAGATGGTGTGTTATGTATGGCAGGACCC
>CM039612.1:11053200-11107635 GCA_022457205.1 Saccharum spontaneum
CCGCGCGTGCAATGTTACAAAATATTGTATTACACAAAGATTGATTAATGCTTGCATATTAAGTGGTGGATTTATTCATGGTTGAGCCGGTTTGATGATCATTGCAAATTCATAGGTGCGGCAACTGTTCTGATGATTACCTCAAAAACCAGTTGTGTTTAATTAATAAATAGTAATGGGCCAAGATCGTCACTGGCCCATCTACAACTCAGCCCACGTACAATTCAGCTTGTAATATGCTAATTTATACATATATGTTTACGGGATACAAGGCCGTATAAACGTGATCGTATTTACTGGCCAGTATATACACGTACAACGGTTGTTTTCAAGATCAGTTGCAAAGAAAAAATCTCGAAAGGGTAATCTCAGATGGGAATACCAGCCACTGCATGGTCACGGATGGGAGCCGCACACAGCGCGCTCGCATCTCACCGCCATCGCCACACTGCTATTCTGTAATGGCGCCCACTACAGCACCACGCCGCCGCCGCCGCCGCCGGACACAGCCCCGCACCGAGGAAGGTTGACCTCGCGCGCTTCCAGAGATCAACCATCATGGCTGCATCAAAGGGTGAGACTCCCCATCTGTGGATTCTTTTATTTTTATAGGTGTCTTGTCTTGCTGGGCGTCGGGCGTGGAGATGAGCAGAGAGATTGAGGACCAGGGGCGATTAGAGGTCTTGCCATGGCGTAGTTCCTGCAGTGGTAGAGGAAGAGCTGGCTGTGATAGGCACAGGTGTGAGGGAAAAGAGAGCTGTAGAGGAGGTTGGGAGGCTGAAGAGTATGTGTCCACTGCAGATTAGTTGGTGTAGTAGTGGAGTTCGATAGAGGTGAAGAAAGGTTCCTGTAGAGGTGTTAGTCTCAGTTCAGAAGCCATAGTTGATGGTTCAAGTCAATTTAAGAAGTAGCAGTTCAGGAAAGGGTAAATCAAGGAGAAGCAGTAGTAGATTGCAAGTGATGCTGAAGTTCAGAGGGTTTGATTGAAGAAGCCCTGTTACAAATAGAGAAGTAGATGTAGCTTTGCTGCTGCAAATTAGAAAGCAATTTTATGGGACGGAGGTTGTAGAAGCAAGAGAAGCGGTTGGGCAGCAGGGAGTCTGAATGTTGATGGCAAGTAGTAGTGTCGGGCTGCAGTTAGAAAGAAGATAGATATAGAAATTGGTAGAGGAGAAAGCCTGAAGACTGTAGCAAGTGATCAAAGCAGTGGTTTTTCAAAAAGTGATCAAAGCAATGATAGTTTGACAGAGTAGTGGGCCTGATATGATAGCAAACTTACGTGTGGGGAGGAGTAAGTAGAGTCTGAATTTTTATGAGAAGGCAGAGGTGCAGTACTACATCAGAGGGGAGACAGACATAGTTGGTCTAGATGAAGGCCTGAAGTTTACAGCAGATAGAATGAACGCTGATGAGCGTTGAGAAGGAAAGAAGTAGAGAGATCCAGTGGCTAGCATGTGAAGGTTCAGACAGAGAAGTGGCGAAGGGGAGGTGCAGCAGCAGAGAGTTGCAGTAGCATAATGTGAGCACTTAGCAAGATGATTCAGTAAAGGGGAGCTTAATCTCCATGAGAAGCAGATATATGAAGTAGTAAAGAGAAGAATGTAAATTGGCAAAACAGACATGTCCAGTGCCAGTGTGTGCGTGCATCGGTCATTTGTCTGATGGTTGGAGAAGCAAAATAGTTTAGCCCTGCTGAAGTGTGAGATGGGGAAGAAATGTGCAGCAACAGTTAGTGGTATTGTTAAAACAGGTAGGCTTGCTGATGATGATGATTGTGAAGCGGGGACTTAGCAGTGTCCAGCGATGCAAATTATTATGAGATACAGAGGAGATGCCAAGGTTGATTAGCAAAGTTTTGATGCAAGACAAGTCAGAAAGGCTCCAGAAGACTGAGGCAACAGTTTAGTAGCGCTGCATAACGAAGATCAAGATCAATGAGGGCACGTAAATTAGTGCAAGCTGTTTACCTGATGCTTGTTGGTGTACGGCTCTAAAGAAATAGAGACAGAGCTCACAACATCGATAAGTATGCTTTCAGCTAGCTGTTCGGCCTGCTACAGTGAAGACTTTCGGTAGATGTGTGCCCCAAAATTTCAGTAGTTTGTCAGTGCGTGTGCTATGTAATAAGCAAGCAAGATGTAATATATGTATACCCGCAAAAAAAATATATATATGTAGCACAATAGTTAGCATGTGCTGTGAAGCATCAAGTTGCCGTGAGGATTAACTGAAAGGAATAGCATGTAATTCTCAGAATGTTTGAAATATTTTGATATGATAGATTATTAGCGGCCTATCGTGAGCTCGGCTCTATGTATTTTAAAAAAGAGCTGTCCTCACAGTGCACTAATTGTGTAAACGTGATGGCGTATGCTTGTGACGTGCACCCTGATGGGGCCTATGTATAGAAATCAAATCATGTAACTATTAGTCGATCAGCTTCTACAGTCTGTTCGTTTCGCTGGTTTATTGTGGCTGAAAGTACTGTTCGCTAGTTTGTTGTGAGAGAAAAACACTGCTGGATGGCTGCTGATTCTGCTGATAAGTCCAAACGAACAGGGTGACCGGTTTAGCAAATTGGCGTCTGTGTACAACACGCTAGTGGTTCATGGCTGGAACTTGTCAACACGATGTTGGTGACCGGGCTGCTGTCATCTCCGTGTGTATACGTAATCAAATCAGAAACCGGCAGACATGTTGGTGCGTTTGTGGTGAAGTTATGATCAAGCTTCTAGACCGACGAGGCTAGAAAAATGCGATTATCATCTCACTCCGTCGCTGACAAGGTCAGAGATGTTTAGCCTTGACTGACAAGGCAAGGTATTCATTTGTTCGTGACCGATGAGACTGAACGTTTCATAGACTTCACTCCAAACTCCGTGACCGACCAGGCCGGACAACATACGCAATTGACCGACAAGGCTGTGGCAATTTTATCGTCATTTAATATTGTGTTATTATTCATGCATACTTGAGACCACGACACTCAAGACCTGGAGACACGATCGTCATCGCAGTTTAATCGGAGGTTTTCCACACAAGTTAGTCTATGATGTAATTAACCGGATCGTCTTACGAGACCCCGGGAACCAGTAACTACACAATCACTGATTCGGTCAGATGTATTGATCAAGCGCAATATGATGTAACCAAAGGGACTTGTATTCTGTTCGCTTATCTTATAAGCCGTACTTTTTCAGCCAATGAACAGTGTTTTTCTCTCACAACAAATCAGCGAACAGTACTTTCAACCATAGCTTTTCAGCCAAGCGAACAGGGCCACAAGGGGTTAATATAATGAAGAGTTCCATACTTGTTTCTGACTTTCTGTTTGTTGTTCATTTTTGTATACTTATGTATATTGGCACGCCCGCGCATACATATTTATTTACCTACGCATTAGGACGCCTCCCTTAGTCGGGAGCGTGTTTCCTTTTGGCGAAACAATTTGCATAGGTGAACTGTGGTCTCAGACTCATTCTTGCATAGTTTGCATATTGGGTTGTGTGGCCAGTTCCTTTTGCATAGGTTGTTTGCAGTTAGGATTTTGCGGTGTAGAAGCGTCCAAGCAAAAAAATGGCATTTTCGCTCCGCCTTAGCTTTCCATATTGGCATAATTTTGATCTTCGAAAATTTTCCTTTGAACTGAATTTGATATGCAATTTTAGTGGCGTATTCACCATCAGCTGTCCTCACTTTATGGACTCTTCGTGCTCCACATTTAGTTCAACCTCGTTGATGGCTTCCCGTAAGTCAACGAATTCATGAATCTCAGTTTGGGAGTGGATCACTGGATCGGTGTGATGTGGTCACCCCATTTATTCTGTGTTAATGCTTAACAGACATCCTCCCCCAACCACCCCACCATGGATCACTGGATCGGTGTGATGTGATCACCCCATTTATTCTGTGTTAATTCTTAACAGACATCCTCCCCCAACCACCGCCCCCCCCCCCCCCCCCAACAATCCCCCAATAGTCAATAGCCTTAGCATATAGTAGGTTGGGAGCAATGTTTTTGGCCGCCTTATTTTGAATCCAGCTAGCTTGAAGCCCAGGACAATGCTATTTTCCCATCACCAACGGTAACTTCCGTAGAGGCATTAAACAAATCTTGGTCAGCACTGTCACATGGCACCTCCAAGTTTGTCCAAACCCTATCTCTGTTCCTTTCATTTGAAATATAGCCACCGAAGCCTTAGACCCCTTGCAAATCGTTCAAGGTCTAGAATACCTAAGACTCCAACCTGTTTTTGGAGGCAGGTGGTTCCAACTATCGATTTTAGAGTTGCTTGGTTTAGAGTCTATATCGACGACCACCTCTAGCAAAACAATTTTGACCGTGTGTATAGTAGTAGCGGCCATCTGCCAAACTTAATGACGATATCTGCTACACAGCAATATGAAATCCAATGAATTTTTTTGCTAAATGTGATGAAATACATTAAATTTCCAAATATCTATTATTCATGTGGAGAAAGCAGCAAAAGCGAATATAGAAAACACAAACTGCAAAGGCGCCAGGTACAGGTGCGAAAGTAATTAAGCGCAACACACACTATGTAAGCTTCCTTCATGATGCTCACTCCTGTTTCTTGGGTGCCTTGGTGCCGACCGGCATGAACTCCGCCACCTTCTTCGCCGCCGGGCGCGCGGCGAGGCTCTCCCACCAGGCGCTGACGTGGGGGAACGCCTCAACCAGAGTGGCATACTCGGTGGCCATGAAGCCATGCATGATGGTGAAGTGGCTGAGGTCGGCGAGGCTAAGGAAGTCGCCGGCGAGGTACTTGCTTTGGCTCAACCGTGCCTCGTACACCTCCAGCACCTTCTTGAGCTTCTCCACATTCTCGTCGACGACGGCCTGGTTGCGTTCGCGGCCGAGGAACGACGCGAAGATGCACTCTACCACGATGGCGATGGCCAACGGGCTCAGCTGGTGGGCCTCCACCTCAAGCCACACGTCCACCAGTGCCGCCTGCTCCAGGTTGCCGGTGCCGAGCAGCTCTGGCTTGTGCTTACGGAGAACGTGCCTCGCGATCGCACGAGATTCTGAAAAATAAGTGTATTATTAAAATCAAAGCAGAATACTACCCCTCCATTCTAAATTTTAATTCACTTTTAATATAACAATCTGCTCCTATAGGTTCAAAAATAAGTGTATTATTAAAATATTGATGAAAAAATTCAATAGAACTAATGTGACCATGCATCGGAAACATTGGCGTGCTACGGGTGTAGCTACGCACCCTATGTTTCAATAGTAATCCTATCATGTTTCAACAGTAATAAGTGCATGTTTCAAGTGTTCAAGTGTTTCAAAGGTGTTTTAAAGCGGATATTGCAAGTGTTTTCATCTGGATGTCACTAGTGTTCTAAACGGACGTTGCAAGATTGTGTTCCAAGCTGATGTTGCAGGTGTGTTATCTTTGTGTTTCGAGCATTTCAGATGCTTCAAGCAGATGTTGCAAGAGGATGTTCCAAGCGGATATTGCAAATATTAGCATATTTTTTTATAAACTTACTTACAGTTGAAAAGATTGACTTAGAATAAATTCGACTAAATATATATATATATATATAAATTAATATTAATATGTGAATATTACTAGACTAATCATGAAATATATTTTCATAATAAACCTCTGACACGCCCGATGGATGATGATGAACTTACCGAAGAGCGTGAGGTCGCCGTCCTCGAGCACAGGCACCTTCCCAAAAGGCTGCAGCAATTAAGCACAGGAGCGAGGGATGGCCGATGAGCGGAGCGAAAGTGAAACCAACAAACAAATTCATGGTGGGTCGAGAGGCACGTACGTTCCTGGCGAGGTGCTCCGGGCGGCGGTGGTCGCCGTCCTGGCGGCTCATGGGGACGAGCTCGTAGTCGACGCCGGCCTCCTCCAGGGCCAGCAGAGCCCGCGACACGAACGGCGAGATAGCCCACCCGTACACCTTCACCGCCGGCGTAGCCATGGCTTCCTCTCTGCTCTCGCGAGTGCTACGACTAGCTCTAGGTCTCCTTCCTTGTGAGTGCGCGCGAGACCGAGAGCTCAGCAGCTAGAAATGGTTGACGGATGTGCACCTTGTACCTGCTGCAGGCTGCTACTTATACACGAGCGGGAGAGGAGGAGGGAGATGAGAGATGACGCTAGCGCTGGCGGTGCTAGAGCTAGAAGAAGTGAATTGGTATTTTTGGTCAACGGGAGGGTGAACGCGTGACGTCGTTGCTTACGGAGGCGGCTAGTGATCCGGTGCGAGTGCGAGCCCGCTGGCAGGCAAACGGAGTGCACTGAGCAGCAGCCAACAACCGGGTCCGTCACCGAAATAAAAAAACATTTCTCACATCAGTCACAGACACTTTCCTGGAAATTCCTATCTTTAGGTTTTGTTTAGTTCCTCCCAAAAAATTTTCACCCCATCATATCGGATATTTAGACACATGTATAGAGTATTAAGGTAGACGAAAAAATAAATTATTACACAGATTACGATAAATTTGCAAGACGAATTTTTAAAGTCTATTTAATCAATGATTTGACAATGTCATGCTAGGTAGATATGTGCTAAAGACAGATTAATTAGGCTTAATAAATTCGTCTCGCGGTTTCTAGGCGAGTCATGTAATTAGTTTTTTTATTAGTATCCGAACACCTCTTCTGATATCTCATAAAATATCCGATGTGACACCTCAAAAATTTTCGCCCAGGAACTAAACACCCCTTTATTCATATCAGCTCCTACTACCATAGTAAGTTTAGTAACATTCAAAAAAACACAGAAAGAATTTTTAGGATCTGCAACTGTACGTTTGGATCCATTAGCTGCTAATAGTTTGCTAGCTCCAAAGGAACGATGAAGCTGGAACTTTTGTTTCCATTATCTAAAAAAAATAGTTTGCTAGCTCATATAATTAATATTATCTAGCTAATTATTAGCTAGTTTGACCCGACTAGTAAAATAATTGTTAGATGGGTATTAGTTAAGAATTAGTTGAATTATTAGCCGGATTTTTAGATCCAAAGAAGCTAATTATTAGCAGCTAGTGGCTTGGATTCAAATGAGGCCTTAGCCTATGTTGAAACCTAGGTTTTTTAATCTAAAGAAGCTAATTATTAGCAGCTACTCCCTTTGTCCGTATTAGTTGACCGTTGTAGAAATGGTCACAAAGACATGCAGCAGTTTTGATCTCCTTTTTCTATTTGATCGTACGGCTGAGTGGAGTAGAGTGGAAGACAGAAAGTGACATCTCGTTGGTACGTTGGCAATGCTCAGACACTAGTCCTCTATAACGTCAACAACTGTGAGACAAATTTTGAATCTCAGGATGCCTAGTATTCTGGGACGGAGGGAGTAACTATTAGTGGCTTGGATTCAAATGGGGTCTTAGCCTATGCTGAAACAAACACACTCAAAAACATCCGGAACTCCAAGGCTAGACTGACAGCAACTATGAAGCCTAGTGCACATTGCTAAACGTGATGAAACCAATCTAACACAACAAAAGAACAACTTTTTGCAAAAAAAAAAAAAGAAAAAGAAAAAGGAAAAAAGAAAAAAAACTGCCTCAAGTCATTTAGGAGCAAAACAAATTTAAACTGGAATAGTCGACGCCGACCTCATATAGAAGCTCCTCCCTGTTGGGAAACCACTTGTCCAAAACCTTAAACCTGTGCGTCGCTGCATAGGCTAGCTGATCTGATGTCTTATCCTAACAATTGCTCTTATATATATCTGCAATGTTTGGAACTAAAACCTTCATGCATTGTGTGTCTTGCTTAGAAATGAGAACAATTACATTATCTTGTGAATTAAACATTGTTGGGAATTAAACTAATAGCTCAAAGACTTAAACATTCTCAACAAAAATATTCCAAAGGTCATATTTAACTGTCCTCTAATTTACTGAAATATCTTGGGGATTAAATTATAAAAACTGGGAAGTAAATATAGTTTCTGAGGCAATAAGTTTATTTGTCTATATTTTAAAAAATAAAATCTAACAGAACAATAAATTCAGTAAAGAATTTTTTTTGCCCCAATATAATACATTCAATAATGAAAAACATTATATCACAAACAACTCCTAATGAGCAACAGCCTATCTGTCAAAGTGGACCGCAGCAGGCAGAAAATCAATCTAGAAGTACCAAAAAGAGGAAGAGTTCCACGAACTGCTCGAGGACCTGCTCCGCGCCATGGCCGATGTCATGGTCGCCGCCGGGTACGTGACGGAGTGCTCGCAGATGTTCCTGGTGGTGCGGCGGAACGCGTTCGACGCGACGCTACAGGGACTGGGCTACCGAGACCGAGAAGTCGACGTGGGAGGCACTAGAGGCGGTGATCGTGACATACGTGGACCAAGGCGTTCCGGTTCAGGAATGTTCGGTTGGTTCTCTTCTCAGCCTGACTTATCAGGCATGGTATAGTGTTTTTCTCTCACACCAAACCGGTGAACAGTATTTTTAACCTGACTTTTCAACGAAACGAACAGGGATGCCGACACCAACCCATCACCGAGGACGAACACAGGTTCGCGAGGTTAATGCACAACAATGCCGAGGTCTGGGAGGTCCATGATGATCAGCACCTATGCCGCCACCGACGCAAGGCGCCGCCCACCCGCCCACGTCAGGTTCCTAGTCACCCGACCGGCTGCGCAAGCCCCTGGCTGCAGTGGCGGAGCTCGAACAAAAATTTAGGTGGGGCGCATCACAGACACAACTTTTTAATGACGTCACAAAAACGCACATCAATAGCTAATCTATGGCAAATTTAAACATCGATTTGCATCAAATTCTCTAATAAGATCAGTACCTGCACTTTATTCTTCATCAAATTCCCTAATAAGATCAGTACCTGCACTTTATTCTTCATGTGTTCGTGCTTACTTTGTTTGGGCTTGTGCTTGTTCTGTCGTAACATCAGTTTGATTCAACTTCAGAAACTGCAACTAGTTCTTGATGTATTTCTTCAGATTCCACCACCGCACCAATTTAACTTTCATGGGTACTGGCCGGGATCCAGAAGCAACACTCATACTTCAAAAAATAACTTCAAATCTACACATATACCACCAGCAAAATCTCAATTATCACATCTCAAATAAACTGCTAAATGCCTAAATCTCAAATTCTCACTTATACCGCTTGTTACAATTTTTTTCTTTCCAATTGCTGAAGAGGCATGATGTTGGGGGCGCTTGCGCCTCGTCCTCCTCCTCCCTCTCCCTCTCCTCCAGCTTCTCCCCGACCACACCCGTGCCCGTGTGAAAGTCTCTAGTTTGGTTTTGGCTAATTGATAAAAACCTAAGTACTAATCACATGTGCTTGAGTGTTGATAGCAAAAGGTGATTGGTACACTCCTAAGTGATGGCAAGATGCATGTTGATCATGATAACTTGGTGCCATACTTAGAGAAGTAGAGGAGATGGAGTGCAATCCTATGGAGCTCAAGGCAAAGGTATAGATAGGATTTGCTTTTGGTGATCAAGACACCATAGAGGGTGTGATCACACTTAGGATCGATAGCCGTACTGTAAAGAGGGGAATTTCCGGGGCTATTGATCACTTAAGTGCCACTAGATGAGGATTCATTTGCATGTGCATTTAGATCTAGTGGAGAGCTAACTTAACGCCTCGAAAATGATTATGAAAATGCTAACACACATGCACATGGTGATGTACACTTGGTGATGTTAGCACATTTGCGAAGGCGGTGGTGTTTGAGCGGTAGAAATGGGTTTTGGGCCCTCTCTCCCTCCCGCCGAGCTTGCGAGGCTGGATTCAGCGCTTTTTGTGGAAGTGAAATGCCTATTTTCCACTACGTCGGAGACGGAGATTTTCTCTAAGTCATTGTGGATAGAAACGGAGGCGAACGGAGGTCACTGGGGTGACCGGACGCTGTACCGGACGTGGTCTCGGTATGACCGGACGCGTCCGGTCAATGCAGTGGTAGTCAGGCGCGGGTCGCTAGGGTTTTGCACCAGCGCGTCCAGTTACTCGCGGGACCAGCGCGTCCGGTCAAGCCTCAGAGAAACTGCGAAACACGCGAGGTCGATCGGACGCGGTGGCACGTCCGGTCACGATCGACCGGACGCGTCCGATCGTGCGTGGATGCTTACTGGACTCTAACCGGACGCCGGGTGTAACGCGTCCGGTCAATTCGAGCAACGCGTCCGGTCAAGGTTTCACGCGCGTAGGTTGTGCGTGACCTGCGCGTCCGGTCTGTGTCACTGACGCGTCCGGTCACTCTAGTGCGTGAACGAGTACCTTTAAGTGACCGTTACGATCGAACGAACGAAATTCAAAGCAAGACACGTGGTGTTCATCGGGGAGGTCGCGATGGAGTGACCGGACGCTGTGCGCGTCCGGTCAGGCCGGACCAGCGCGTCCGGTCACCCCGAATGTGGCTGTTTCATGAGCCAACGACTCTATTTTTTTGGGGCTCCTATAAATACTTGTTGGCCGGCTCCTAGAGGTCACTCTTGGACTTTTTGACATCCTAACATCCTCTTATGCTGAGCATACTCCCTCCCACTCATCTCCCTTGCTTGATTGACAAATCAAAATGAGTTTGAGTGATCTCAAGTGCATTTGCTTGTGAGTTTGCATCTAGTTGGCACTTGGGTGAGCATTGACTGCGGGATTCTTGTTACTCTTGGTGGTTGTTGCCACCTAGACGGCTTGGAGGAAGCGGAGGAGTTATGGTAAGAGTGGTGCTTGTTCTTGGCCACCTCCTGGTGATCTGTGAGGGGTGTTGTGCCTTCTCCAGCGGAGCGCCAAAGGCAACTCTAGTAAATTGCTCGTGTCATTGAGTTACCTCACTTGCGATAGGTTCTTGTGGTGCTCTTGGGGAGCTTGGCTTTGGATTGCCAATTAGCCGCCGAACCACGAAGTGTGGTCGACACAACGGGGACGTAGCGTGCCGACAAGCACGTAAACCTCGGGAGAAAAATTGTGTCACTTTTGTGATTGATTTCTTGGATTTCTCCTGGTGATTGGTCTTCGTATTGTTGTGATTGGTTCATTCCTCGACGTGGCGATATAAAGATCACTTACCTCTCTTTTACATTCCGCAAACTAGTTGTAACAAGCTCTTTAGTGTAATTAGTTTTGAGAGCTTATTTTTTTTACTAAGTGTAGCTAGTTGAGCTCTTTAGTGTAGCTAGCTTATGAGAGCTCGTAGTGACTTAGCCCTTTATTGTTATAATGATCATAGTTACTAGAATTGTTGGATAGGTGGCTTACAACCCTTGAAAATCTAGAGCAAATTCGTATTTTGCCATTTGTTATACTAACCTCTTACTCTAATGAGTTTGTAGAATTTTTAATAGGCTATTCACCCCCCTCTAGCCATATTTGGACCTTTCACCATGGACAGCGCCTCTCGTCTGCTTGCTGGTGTCACGACCAACCTCCCCCACCAAATCCTCCTCCATTAGAGCAGCTCGAGGGCGGTCAGGCGGGGCGGCTGTAGCGAGCGGCGCAGCGTGGGGTTGGGGCAGCTGCAACAAGCGGCGCGCCGGCAGGCAGCAGCAGCGTAGTAGCACAGCAGGTGCCGCTGAACGGCAGAACCGTAGAAGCTCGCTCAGACGCGGCCGCGCAGAGCTCCGAGTGCGGCGCCGGACGAGAGAACGCGAGCGTTGGACCTAAACGAGTTTGGGGTTGGGGGCACTTCCACTTGGGTCAGTTGAGCTTATTGGGCCTTTTTATCCTTCCCTCAACTGTTTTTACTTGTTCGGTCGTTCTCTCGTCTTTCTTGTTGCGTTGGACGCTGGACGCCGCCGCTCCTTTGCTGGCCAGAGGGGAGGAAGACGGAGGGGTACTAGTGGATTTACTCCGACGGTAGCGGGGGCAACTGCCCCACCCTGCCGTATGGAGAGCTCCGCCTCGGCTAGCTGCGTGTCACGCTTGTCCACAGCGCGAGCCATCTTGGCTGCCTGCTTCGCGCACCCGCTCGCAAAGGTCACATCGATCAACACATTACTGCCAACCGCTGCCGACGCGAGGCTCCCAGTCACATCTGCATCTATATTTCATCCTTTGTCCATTATATATCAATTCTTTTATTTCTGCAACAACGCGCGGAATAATTACCTAGTGTTTTTAAATAAGAGTGTTTTTCTATATACCTAGTAAAAAGAGGTAAAATTTCTCTCCTCCTATCTTTTGGTCCAGCCATCCCTTAACTAACTTTGTGAATATGGAAAACCGTTTATAGCCCTTCTTTTTATATAACTAGGAATTATAATCTAATTAGATCTCTTCGATTTCAGGTGAATAGAAATCTTAATCCAAATAGAAAAAAATATAATTATATGGACAACTAGGAATCTTAATCCACTCTGACTCCGAGTAACCAGAATAGAAATCTTAATCTAAATACAAAAATATAAGAATAGAAATCTAATAAAGAGAAAAAAAGAGTATAATTTCTTTTAGTTTCTTTTCTGTTCAGCGAGGAAACCGTCCACACCTGTCAGAAGAAAATGGAAAAAATACAAGCCTACTCGTACATTTGTGGGAAAAAATAGCAAAAATACAAGCCTAACAAGGGATCGTACCCAGATCTCCATATATATAAATTATATAAATAAATAAATAATAGAAAATCATATACATCTATATACCTAATATTAAAGAGGTAAAATTTCTCTCCACATATTTTTTCGTCTGACCCTACTTAACTAACTTTGTGAATGTGGAAACCGTCCTAGATATATCTACACCCTACTATTTATTATTACATAAATATATGGGATTTCTTAAAGTAATTGAATAGGAATCCTAATCTAAATAAACTCCTTCTGTCATACGAGCCTTCTTGCCTAGAATAGCCTAATCGAATAGAAATCCTACTCAAAATAGAAATAGAAAAGGAAAAAAAGTAGAAAGTAAGCAAATATAAATTAAACAAATGCAATGCATTTGCCTTGCTCCTCCAGAAAAGAAATAAAAGAACAAAAGGGTGTTATGGATATTTTACTATATTTATCTAACCATGAGAAGCTATTTAGCCAAAAGTATTAATCAAAATTATCAAGCTAAAGTAAAAAAAATACTTCACCGGTGAAGCAGAGCTCTACCAAATGATCCCTAAAGCAGCATATGAAAACATGGATGGACCAAAAAAAAGATAGAGGAAGTCAAAACCGAGCTAGCAAGGGTGAACTTGAAGAGGCCAAGCTTCAAGGCTTGCGACTTACTCCTAACTTATATGGTGTACAGTATAAGACAAGATCAACGAGAATCATGTTTCCTGCAAGTATTTTTCATTAAGACAAGATCAAAGAGAATCATGTTTCCTGCAAGTATTTTTCATGGATCCGAGCACAAGGATTCTTAAAGAGAATTTTCTTACTTTTTCTTGTCTAGCCTCCAAACTAACTAACCACTATTTTTTCTGATATATCAGTAAGCATGGCTAAAGCCATGATCAAGGACATTGGCCCTCCTTAAACTGTCTACCATCCTATAGAAGATGATGTCAACTATGACACATATTTTTTTTTCACCCGTTGCAACGCACGGGCATATTTGCTACTAGATAAAAAAGGCATATGACTTCTAGAGTCGGTAGAGTTGGTTGGTTAGAGGGTATCGCGAAAACCACCTCTAGGAAAAAAAAATGACCATGTGTAGCAGCCGTCATCTGCCTAATTCGATGATGATATCTGTTACACAATGATATGAAAAATCCAATGAATTTGTTTTGCTAAATGTGATGAAATACAATAAATTTCCAAAGTAAGCAAAAGACATACACACAAACTACAGAGGCACCACGTGAACATGAGAAAGTAATTAAACACATCACATATCACTTTTCATCATCACTCCTGTTTCTTGGGTGCCCTGGTGCCGACCGGCATGAACTCCGCGACCTTCTTCGCCGCTGGGCGCGTGGCCAGGCCCTCCCACCAGGCGCTAACGTGCGGCAATGCCTCGACCAGTGTGGCGTACTCGGTGGCCATAAGGTAGTGCATCATGGTGAAGTGGCTGAGGTCGGCAAGGCTAAGCAAGTCGCCGGCGAGGTACTTGCTTAGGCTCAGCCGCGCCTCGTACACCTCAAGCACCTTCTTGAGCTTCTCCACATTCTCGTCGACGACCGCTTGGTTGCCCTCGCGACCGTAGAACGGCGCGACGATGCACTCCAGCACGATGGCAAGCACCAACGGGCTCAACTGGTGGGCTTCCACTTCAAGCCATATGTCTACCATGGCCGCCTGCTCCAGGCTGCCGGTGCCCAAGAGCTCTGGCTTGTGCTTGCGCAGAACGTGCCTCGCGATCGCACGGGATTCTGAAAAATAATATATATCACACGTTATAGAACTCGTAGAATCAGAGCAAAATACTACCTCCGCGCTCCATTCTAAACTGTATTTCACTTTAAATTTAACATCTACTCCTATATGTTAAAAAATAAGTGCATTATTAAAATATTTTTGAAAATTTTAATAAACTAATGTGACCATGTGGGTGTCGGCATATTTTTTATAAACTTACTTAAAGTTGAAAAGGTTGACTTAGGTTAAAACTGTGAATTACTCCATCCGTCTAAAAAATGTAAATCTCACATCGTAAAGTTTTATATAATCTTAAATTTGACTAAATATATAAAAAAATTAGTATTTATTATGTAAATATTAAAATATATTTCCCAATAAATCTATTTAAACATATTTCTTTTTTGACCGAGGGAGTATATCTCTACTATAACTAGTATAGTGCCCGTGCTAACGCTACGGTGACGCCTAGAAAATAAATCATAAAACTAAAATAATTAATAAGACAATGTTGGTACAATGTTCTAAGACGACCAATTTCCTTCTCAAACATCTACCACATTGGCGAGAAAAAATTGGTAAGTCAACTCTTTTAAAAAGATGACTGATAAGCTCCCGTATATTCCTGATGATTGAATAATCTCATTGGTCTAATAAAAGTGGTAGTGCAGTAGTCTTTTTACCAAGATAATGATGTTTTAGCTACAGCCACTGTCGATTAGAATTTAGCAAAGCAACTATGCAAGACATTCTCATTTTTATATGCAAGATAATGATATTGTCCTTTCATAAGACAATATCATTTCTTATTAAAAATATTCTTTAAGTTTGTACTCATGTGGCATTGCCACAGCAAATACACCAATTAAGTGTCTATCCAAATACATAGACAAGAAATTCAGAACAAACACAGTTGTGCTATTTAATAACAGCTCAACAACAAGATGGGAGGTGACCTGAAGAAAATCCAGACGGTTGGGCACTACATGACTGAGATTTGGAAAGCGGCTGGAATGAACCTCGACGGTGTGGAGTTCCTGTGGTCCTCCAACGAAATCAACAAGCGCGCGCACGAGTACTGGCCAATTGTGATGGACATTGCCCGGAAAACAACGTCAAAAGATAACGAGGTACACCCTTGTTTATGTTGTGTTTCCATCAAAAGCCTTATTCTCTTCGAAAGCTTGACCATGAACATGGCTGTATGTGCTTATTATGAAGTGTGTAAGTAATTCTATTTTTCCTTTACTTGCAGATGCTGCCAAAATTCTCTACCCTTGCATGCATTGTGCTGGTATATATTTCTTGAAGGCAAGTAATTATTGCGCTATTGCATTCCATGGTATTCCAAAAGAAATTTTATTGAATTCTCTTTGAGTTCTGAAAGGCTTTTGGTATTTCCATTCTGACTGTATTTACTCATGTTAATGAAGACTGAAAGGCTTTTGATATTTCAGCGCGGTGTGCACCTTCAATCTAGAAACAAGAATTCTGTACAAATCATTTTCATTTGTAGGCTGACATATGCAAGTTGGGGATGGACCAAAGGAAGGTCAATGTGCTTGCTAGCGAGTACTGCAGTGACATCTAAAGGAAGAACAAACCAATTATTCATTCACATCGTATCCTGATTAGTGATTTTGATCTTGTTCTCTTTTTTCCTGTAAATTTTTTTGGGACACATGTGTTTGTCATGGTCATGTGTCTACAGTGATGGAATTCATAACAAGTGGTTGTTCATTGCTTTGTTTGTGGAGCATGTATTTTTTGCTTAACCTGAAATGCAGATATACTTCCTGGTTTTAATGAAGGCCAGGAGAAAATGTCAAAGAGTGATCCATCCTCGGCTATCTTTATGGAAGATGACAGGTATATATTTCTCATGAAATATTTTTTTCCTCATCAACATTCTTTTGTTGCTCTTGGTTCTTGTGACACCTAATGATTGCGCAAGAGTGGTTCAACTCTATTTTGCTTGGGTCAGCAGAGATGGTAGCATGGTAAAGGATACTGCCTGGCTAGAATGTTGTACAGTTGTGTATAAGCGAGACAGGCTGACAGTGGTTATGTGACATTCATTATGTGACAAAAATATTTGGTTATACTATAAGACGTGAATCTTAATGAATCTGTTATCAATTTCATTTTTGTTGATAAAAACCCACTACGTATAGATCATCTATCTTCGTCTCATTTTTTTAAGAACCGAATTAAGTGTTATTAAATAGCACAACTGTGTTTGTTCTGAATTTCTTGTCTATGTATTTGGATAGACACTTAATTGGTGTATTTGCTGTGGCAATGCCACATGAGTACAAACTTAAAGAATATTTTTAATAAGAAATGATATTGTCTTATGAAAGGACAATATCATTATCTTGCATATAAAAAGGAGAATGTCTTGCATAGTTGCTTTGCTAAATTCTAATCGATAGTGGCTGTAGCTAAAACATCATTATCTTGGTAAAAAGACTACTGCACTACCACTTTTATGAGACCAATGAGATTATTCAATCATCAGAAATATACTGGAGCTTATCAGTCGTCTTTTTAAAAGAGTTGACTCACCAATTTTTTCTCGCCAATGTGGCAGATCAGCAGGAGATGTTTGAGAAGGAAATTGGTCGTCTTAGAACATTGTACCAACATTGTCTTATTATTTATTTTAGTTTTATGATTTATTTTCTAGACGCTAACACGGGTACTATACTGGTTCTAGAAAGAATAATGAGTAGATATGACACGCCCGATGGATGATGATGAACCTACCGAAGAGCGTGAGGTCGCCGTCCTCGAGCACCGGCACCTTCCCGAAAGGCTGCAGCAATTAAGCACAGGAGCGAGGGATGGCTGATGAGCGGAGCGAAGTGAAACCAACAAACAAATTCATGGTGGGTCGAGAGGCACGTACGTCCCTGGCGAGGTGCTCCGGTCGGCGGTGGTCGCCGTCCTGGCGGCTCATGGGGACGAGCTCGTAGTCGACGCCGGCCTCCTCCAGGGCCAGCAGAGCCCGCGACACGAACGGCGAGATAGCCCACCCATACACCTTCACCGCCAGCGTAGCCATGGCTTTTCCTAGCTCAGTGAGTGTGCTTCCTTGTGTAATCTACGCGCAAGATCGATCCGACGATGCAGGATGTATCAAAGATCAGCAGCTAGAAATGGATGCATGTGTGCAGCTTCTGCTGCCTGCTGCAGGCTGCTACTTATACAGCAGCGGGAGAGGAGAGGAGAGATCAGAGACGACGCTGGCTCTGGCGCTGCTGCTTGCTGCTTGGGGGAGAGGACCAAGAAGGGTTGGAAGAAGTGAATTGTATTTGGTCGACGGGAGGGTGAACGCGTGACGTCGTCGCTTACGTACGCAGAGTCGCAGACTAGTCAGGTGCGAGGCGATCACTGGCAGTGGAAGGCAAACGGCTCCGTCGCCGAAATCAAAATGATTTCTCACACTTTCCTGGAAATTCCTGTCTTCATTTGTATCAGCTCCTATCACAGTAAGTTAGAAACATCCAAAAAGTAGAAAACTACCAGGATCTGCAACTGATTTATCTTAGCCTATGCTGAAACGATAGTGTCAAGGCCAGACTGACAGCAACTTATGAAGCCTAATGCACATTGCTAAACGTGCGTGATTAAACCAATCTAATAACACAACAAAAGAACAACTTTTCGTGGAAAAAAAACAGAAAAAAAAAACAAAAGAACAACTTCCTCAAGTCATTTTTTAGAACAAAACAACTTTTGTCGGTTGATTTTTTCTTCAATCGAGTAATTACTATCCGGATGAGTAATTCCTAGAGCCCGATCCTTTTGAGGAGCGTACTTCGTAGAGTATGATCCGGATTTTGTTCTAGCGTAGATTTTCTTTCAGAGTCGGATCACTTACCCAGTCCGATCAGTTTTTTAACGGAGATTTTTTTTACCGGAGTTTGGTTCTGCGGTGGATGATTCCTATGGATGCATGCTCTTTTAGGTGTAGATAGAGAAGAGATAATTTCTAGTAATTAGTCAGGTCTCTTTATAATTGATTTCCAGGTGTAGTTGGCAGGTGACTTATTTTTTTGATAAATAAAGACAGATGATTTCTAGAGTTGGTTGGTTACAGGCTATCGCGAAAACCACATCTAGACAAAAAAAAATGACTGTGCAGTAGCGGCCATCTGTCTAATTCGATGACAACATCTATTACACAGCGATATGAAAATCCAATGAAATATTTTTGCTTAATGTGATGAAATACATTAAATTTCCAAATAACTATTATTCTGTGGAGGAAGCAGCGAAAGACAAATACACCAACTACAGAGGCACTACGTACACATGAGAAAGTAATTAAGCACAAAACACATCACTTTTCATCATCACTCCTGTTTCTTGGGTGACCCGGGCGCGTCGACCGGCATGAACTCCGCGACCTTCTTCGCTGCTGGGCGCGCGGCAAGGCCCTCCCACCAGGCGTTGACGTGCGGCAATGCCTCGACCAGCGTGGCATACTCGGTAGCCATGAAGTAGTGCATGATGGTGAAGTGGCTAAGGTCGGCAAGGCTAAGGAAGTCGCCGGCGAGGTACCTACTCTGGCTCAGCCGTGCCTCGTACACCTCTAGCACCTTCTTCAGCTTCTCCACGTTCTCATCGACAGCCGCCTGGTTGCGCTCGCGGCCGAGGAACGACGCGAAGATGCACTCCACCACGATGGCGATCGCCGCCGGGCTCAGCTGGTGGGTCTCCACCTCCAGCCACACGTCCACCATCGCCTCCTGCTCAAGGTAATAAATAGCGGCGGTAGCGGCCGCAATTGCACCCGCAATAGCGGTAGCGGTCCATTGCCGCTACCGCTATGAGGTAGCGCTCTGAATTTTGCATCCTGGAACTTTGCGGCCGCAATTCTGAATAGCGGGCCGATATTGCGGCCGCAATTGCGCGTAGCAGGCCGCAATAGCATAGAAGCAAATATCCCTAATTAGTCCAGCCCACTATGACTCACACCCCAAATTCAAATACTCACGCATCGGCTATGAAACTTAAAATTATTTATGATATATGCATTTAAAATTATTTATACTCATTATTCTTGATATATGTACTTAAAATTATATGGGACTATTGGGTGCCGCTATTGGAACTTATCGTCCGCAATATCGCCCGCTATCCGCAATCCGCTACCTCGACGCTAATCCGCTACCAACCCGCTATACGCTATTTATTACCTTGCTCCTGCTCCAGGCTGCCGGAGCCCAGCAGCTCTGGCTTGTGCTTCCGCAGGACATGCCTCGCGATCGCCCGGGATTCTTTGAAAATATACATGTCACACACTTAGAACTTATGGAACCCAACAAAATGCTACACCCTCGTTGTAAATTTTAATTCACTTTGACTTAATATCTTCTCCTATATTTTCAAAAATAAATACACTATTAAAACATACTCCCTCCATTCAAAATTATAAGTCATTTTGATCTTTTTGGTACATCAATTTTGTCATGCATCTAGATATAACGTATGTATAAATACATAGCAAATTTTATGTAAAAAAAGTCAAAGCGACTTGTAATTAGAACGGAGGGAGTATTAATGAAAGTTTTAATAGAACTAATGTGACCATGTAGGTGTTGGCGTATCTTTTATAAACTTAGGCCTTGTATAGATTGAAAGTTTTTTCAACCTGATGAATAGTACCACTTTCGTCTTATTTGACAAATATTGTCCAATCGTGGACCAACTAAGCTCAAAAGATTCATCTCGTGATTTCCAACTAAACTGTGTAATTAGTTATTTTTTTACCTACATTTAATACTCCATGCAAGCAGCTAAAAATTGATGTGACAGAGAGAGAGTGGAAAAACTTGGAATTTTAAGGGGAACTAAACAAGGCCTTAGGTATGAAGTTGAAAGGTTTTGACTTACGAAAATTAGGACAAAACCGTGAATTATAGTTTCAAAGGAAGGAGTAGACGATATGACACGGCTAGCTAGTTGCTGATGAACTTACCGAAGAGCGTGAGGTCGCCGTCCTCGAGCACCGGCACCTTCCCGAAAGGCTGCAGCAAGCACAGCATCGAGCGACGTCAGTCGGCGAAACCAGCGATGGCCGATGAGTGGAGTGAATGCGAAACCACCAAGTTCATAGTGAATCGAGGGAGTGAGGTACGTACGTTCCTGGCGAGGTGCTCCGGGCGGTGCTGGTCGCCGGCCTGACGGTTCATGGGGACGAGCTCGTAGTCGATGCCGGCCTCCTCCAGGGCCAGCAGCGCGCGCGAAACAACCGGCGAGATAGCCCACCCGTACACCTTCACCGCCGGCGTAGCCATGGCTTCCTCAGCTCCGCTCGGCTCTCGCGAGTGCTACGACTAGCAGCAAGCTCTCTAGCTCCTTGTGTGCTCGTGCGAGATCCAAGTATCCAACAATGATGATCGGCAGCTAGAAATGGATGGATGTGTGCAGCTTCTGCCTGCTGCAGCTGCTACTTATACACGAGCGAGCGAGAGAGGAGAGGAGAGATCAGAGATGACGTTGGCGCTGGCGCTGGTGCTGCTGCTTGGGGGAGAAGAGAGAAAAAGAAGGTGCTAGAAGCCTAGAAGTGGATCGGTATTTGGTCAACGGGAGGAGGAACGCGTGACGCCGTTGCTTACGTACTAACGTACGCAGACTAATCAGCTAATCAGGCGAGAGAGCCCGTCAGTGGCAGTCAGCAAGCGGTTCCGTCGTCACCAAAATGAAAAAGGTTTCTCAATTCTCACAGCCAAGGTTTTCATTATCAGAAATAAAAATTTATCAGAGGTCATGGATAAATAGGATAAGCAGGATATATCGAAAATATCGGACCAAATTCAAAAAAATTCAAATTGTTTTGAAAAAATTTCGTAGAATTTGACTTGAAACTATTCCTAAGCTATTAAACATCACTTGTTCACAGATAAAAACATTATAAGTGTGAGACCATCGCACGGCTGAATTTGGATTGTCTGTGTGGGAATAGGAAAGAATGGAAAATTTTGGCCGATATCAAATTTTATCGGACCCTGTGGATAGAACGGAAATTTCGAAAATTTCCGGAAATTTCGGCCGATAAAAAAAACCTTGCTCACAGCAGTCATAGTCTCATAGACACTTTCCTGGAGATTCCTATCTTCATATCAGCTCCTTTCATGGTAAGTTTGGTAGCGTTTCCAAAAACCAGAAAGAATTATACCAGGATCTGCAATTGATTTATCTAATCTTTGTTGGATTTATTGTGGGCTTGGTCCATAATACATTTAATAAATCAATAAACTCTATGATCCGTAACATTATGTGGTGTATGATTTGTACCGTATGGGAGTTTGACTAAACGTTGACTCAACTTATATGGTTGGATTTTATTCGTCTATATTGAGAGAATGAGGAAAGGATAAAGGCGTGCCACGCGCGCGCGCCGCTGGTGGCCGTGAGCGGGGCGTGGCTCGATTTTGCCACTCACCTCTCATAATTGCTGCCACTCACCTCTCATAATTGCGGAGCAGGTGCCTCCGGAACCACCGCTCGTCTGAGAATCTTGCCCGAGGTGTGCGGGCGATTAGGTTTTTGGGAGCGACTACGCAACTGCTCCTCTTCACGTCATCGGTCGACATCTTCTTCCAGAAGGCGCGGACGGCACTGCGATCCTCTCCCTGCACCGACTGTGATCCACTACTTCAAGCAACTCACTTATTCTACCATGGGTAATAAGTGAGAATGGAGCCTCCAATGCCCTCAGCATGGGACCTTCCTCCATGTACACCCTAAACTCATCATCTTATATTAACATCTTGATATTCATGCTTTACACTATCTCTGTTGCGTATAATATGCTATGGATATATGTGTTTATCCCTGTTTATGTAATGTTCATGGCTTGTGCGCTTCCTGGTACGTTTTACATAACATGGTTATATGTTTTTCATCACGCCTTTGGTTCATACATGTTTTATGATCATGCCTTTGGTTCATACATGTTTTATGATCTTGCTGGTATATACCTTTTGCCATGGTTTGAGGCTTATAATCATGTTGATCATGCTTATGTTTTTCGGATGAACATATATGAAGCCATGATGTTATTGCCTATTTTCTCATATGTCATCATCATGATACAATTAATCTTCCGGATTAAATTGACTTGGAAATTGTCTAAACATCTAACAATCCAAAAACCTAATATTATGCAATTTTCTTTCAGTGGTTTTGCTACCGCTTTGAAGCCAAATCATTTTGATGAGAAAAATTTCATGATATGGCGTGCCAAGATGGAGTTATGGCTAATTGCTATGAGTTGCTATCACGTCGCACATGGGAGGTCTGAGAACTTAGCTCCTGAGGATGAGCCTAAGTTTCAGGTTGCCGATAACCTGTTCCGAGGCGTTGTGATTAGTGCTCTTCACAGTAAGTATGAGAAAAGCTACATATCCTGTTCATCAGGGAAAGAGTTATGGGATACTCTTGAGGCTAAGTTCAGGGTTTCTGATGCTGGTAGCGAGCTGTACCTCATGGAGCAGCTGTTTGACTATAAGATGGTTGAGAACCGTTCTGTGGTTGAACAGGCTCATAAGATTCAGGCACTGGCTAAGGAACTTGAGCTTTTTTCATGTCCATTACCTGACAAGTTTGTGGCCGGCGGTATAATCGCTAAGCTACCACCTTCTTGGAGGGATTTTGCTACCTCTCTAAAGCACAAGAGGTAAGAGTTCAGTGTGTCTGTTCTTATTGGCACTCTTGATGTTGAGGAGAGGGTGAGAGCAAAAGACGGTCGTGGAAAAGGAGTTGAGACTTCTGCTGCAAATATGGTGCAAAAGAAGAACTCATTTGCATTACGTAAGAACAAGAAGAAAAACAACAACAAGAAAGAGAACAACTCAAAGTCCAAGCAGACAGCTGAGTTTAAGAAGAACAATAATAACAAAAAGGGATATTGCTTTGTTTGTGGTAGTGATAAGCATTGGGCAAGTTCATGCCCTGTAACAGCTCTGGTGTTATAGTGACTAAAATTTGCCATGTCATCATACTGCACTGCAAAGCATTCATGATTAAGTTAACCATGTTATGCATCAACTCAAATAAGTTTATGTTGCCTAGGTTGATTGTGTTTCTGTGGTGTGTGGCTCGAATCCGAAAACCCTAATTTTGAATATCACCACAAATACTTAGTTTATGCCCTATATAAGTTGAGGTGTACGACGGTGTTGTAGATTAGTGTCACTTGTAGGGTATGAGCTCAAGTCCGACTCATAAAATAAAGCTTCAAGTTTGAGTTTGAATTTAGAATCCAAAACTTGTTGCAAGTTTTCTGATTCGGATTCGAATTCAAATTTGGGGAATTATTAAAAGAATTTCCAAAGTCAACTGGGTCAACCAAGAGTGGCATTTAGTCAAACATGTGATACTTGACTCAATGATGCCCTTGGGTGATGGTGTGATCACTAAATACTCACCAATTAAGTAGCAACAAGTTTCGATTTGAAATTCTTCCGAAAACCCTAAAATGCAAAACCCTGATTTTACCCCTTTTTGATTAATTCAAAATCTAAGCAAAATTTGGGAAAAAGTGTTAAACTAAGTTTGTAGATCTTTTCAAGGGCTACAAGTTTGGTGTTTTGAGTTTTCAAAGTTTTTGTGTAAAATCTTGAGTAATTTTGAAAAGAAGCAAATTCCAAATTTGACCCCTTTTCATCCCAAACTCAAATTTCAAAATAGAGGCAGAATTTGAAAATGTTTTGAATAGAAAAGTTGTAGCTCTTGGCTAGATGTACAACTTTGGTATTTTGAGTTTTTGAAGTTTCAACATAAAATTGAAAGTAATTTCTAAATTACCAATTTTTCGAAAAATGTCCCCTTTTGATTTCAAATTCAAATTTCAAAATCCAGTTCAAATTTGAAAAGTGTTCAACATAAAACTTGTAGAGCTTGAAATTATGAAGATTTCATATTTTGAGAATTTTTCAAGTTGCTACATGATTTTGGAAGTAATTTGGCAAAAACAGTTTGAAATGGAAATTTGGGGGGAGCTACAGTGGCCGGCGAATCACAGGCGGGCACCTCGCGGCATGGGCGCCAGCGAGCCGCCGTGGCCTTCGGCCAGCTTCCAGATGCGCCCGCGATCACCACCTCGCCCGCGCGCGCCTTCGAGCAGCACCGGAGGTCCCTTTAAAAGGCCGAGCACCCCGATGTCTTCTTCTTCTTTTCTTTTGCTCTGTTTTACCGTCGCCGCCGCTTAGCTCCGCCACTCACTGCTGCCGCCGTTGAGCTGCCTCAGGCTAGAGCAACCGCACCATCGAGTTTGCCTCGTCCTCGCGTGTCTACTAGTCCTCCTTTCCCAACTCCGGTGACCGAGTACCACCGAGCCGCCTCACGTGGTCATCCACTCCACTGCCCCTCCGTGCTGGCCGTTTGCTCCACTGCACTCGCGGTGAGCTGCTGATGCTTCCCATGCCCTTCATTTTAACTGCTACTAGCTAGAATCGCCGGGACGCCGACTGCCGCGGCCACCGTGCCGCCATCGCCGATGAGGTGCTACCTCGGGGGGTTTGGGGTCGTGAGAGTGCTCCGGTGAGTTCACGGTGAGGTGTAGATCATGTTGGATCGGTTGGTTGGGCCACCGAGGTCGCGGTCGTCGGCCGGCCACCGTGCCGTCGCGGCGGGAGAGAGAAGAGCGAGAGGAAGGAGATGATAGGCGGGGCCGCGCTGTCAGAGAGAGAGCGAGAGACGGAGAGAGCGCGAGCGAGCGGGCCGGCCTGGCCGCACTGTTGGGCCGAGCGAGCGGGCCGCGAGGGAAGAAGGAGCGCGCACACGCGGGTGGGCTGCTGGACCGGGCTGAGAGAGGAGAAGGAGAACTTCCGTAGAGGCATTAAACAAATCTTGGTCAGCATTGTCACCAGGCGCCACCTCCAGCCACTTTTCATGAGAACATGAGAAAGTAATTAAACACATCACATATCACTTTTCATCATCACTCCTGTTTCTTGGGTGCCCTGGTGCCGACCGGCATGAACTCCGCGACCTTCTTCGCCGCTGGGCGCGTGGCCAGGCCCTCCCACCAGGCGCTAACGTGCGGCAATGCCTCGACCAGTGTGGCGTACTCGGTGGCCATAAGGTAGTGCATCATGGTGAAGTGGCTGAGGTCGGCAAGGCTAAGCAAGTCGCCGGCGAGGTACTTGCTTAGGCTCAGCCGCGCCTCGTACACCTCGAGCACCTTCTTGAGCTTCTCCACATTCTCGTCGACGACCGCTTGGTTGCGCTCGCGACCGTAGAACGGCGCGACGATGCACTCCAGCACGATGGCGAGCACCAACGGGCTCAACTGGTGGGCTTCCACTTCAAGCCATATGTCTACCATGGCCGCCTGCTCCAGGCTGCCGGTGCCCAAGAGCTCTGGCTTGTGCTTGCGCAGAACGTGCCTCGCGATCGCACGGGATTCTGAAAAATAATATATATCACACGTTTTAGAACTCGTAGAATCAAAGCAAAATACTATCCGCTCCATTCTAAACTGTATTTCAGTTTAAATTTAACATCTACTCCTATATGTTCAAAAATAAGTGCATTATTAAAATATTGTTGAAAATTTTAATAAACTAAAGTGACCATGTGGGTGTTGGCACATTTTTTATAAACTTACTTAAAGTTGAAAAGGTTGACTTAGGTTAAAACTGTGAATTACTCCATCTGTCTAAAAAATGTAAATCTCACATCGTAAAGTTTTAAATAATCTTAAATTTGATTAAATATATAAAGAATTAGTATTTATTATGTAAATATTAAAATATATTTCCCAATAAATCTATTTAAACAGATTTCTTTTTTTTGACCGAGGGTGTATATTCTAGAAAGAATAATGAGCAGATATGACACGCCCGATGGATGATGATGAACTTACCGAAGAGCGTGAGGTCGCCGTCCTCGAGCACCGGCACCTTCCCGAAAGGCTGCAGCAATTAAGCACAGGAGCGAGGGATGGCCGATGAGCGAAGCGAAAGTGAAACCAACAAACAAATTCATGGTGGGTCGAGAGGCACGTACGTTCCTGGCGAGGTGCTCCGGGCGGTGGTGGTCGCCGTCCTGGCGGCTCATGGGGACGAGCTCGTAGTCGACGCCGGCCTCCTCGAGCGCCAGCAGAGCCCGCGACACGAACGGCGAGATAGCCCACCCGTACACCTTCACCGCCGGCGTAGCCATGGCTTTTCCTAGCTCAGCGAGTGTGCTTCCTTGTGTAATCTACGCGCAAGATCGATCCGACGATGCAGGATGTATCAAAGATCAGCAGCTAGAAATGGATGCATGTGTGCAACTTCTGCTGCCTGCTGCAGGCTGCTACTTATACAGCAGCGGGAGAGGAGAGGAGAGATCAGAGACGACGCCGGCTCTGGCGCTGCTGCTTGGGGGAGAGGAAGAAGAAGGTTGTTGGAAGATGTGAAGTCGTATTTGGTCGACGGGAAGGTGAACGCGTGACGTCGTCGCTTACGTACGGAGAGTCGCAGACTAGCCAGGTGCGAGCCCGTCACTGGCAGTGGAAGGCAAACGGCTCCGTCGCCGAAAGGAAAATGATTTCTCACACCTTCCTGGAAATTCCTATCTTCATTCGTATCAGCTCCTATCACAGTAAGTTGAAACATCCAAAAAGTAGAAGATCTGCAACTGATTTATCTTAGCCTATGCTGAAACGATAGTGTCAAGGCCAGACTGACAGCAACTTATGAAGCCTAGCACACATTGCTAAACAGTGGCGGATTCAGAAACGGGCTGCGCCCTGGGCTAACTAATAGTAGCCACCGTGTAACCATTTGCTTTATCTAAACCCAGCCCATATACTTTATCCAAATCTAACCCATATACTAATTAATAGTTGAGAAAACTGAAGGATAAAATTTCTGTAAACTGCAATTCATGGCTTATGTGCTTGGATGCTCGCTTGGCGCATGATAAATGATAGTTGCTGTACAGGGCCTGGCAGACATGGCTAGCGACGAACAGAGGCTGGTGGCTGACCACAGAGGAGTCAAGGGAGATGGTGCTGAGGTTGGGACTTCGGATTTTGTAGGGCTGTATGCGGGGCTTTAGTTGCTAGGTCGAGTGGGGCTGGGCCTTCGAGGCCAGGATTTTCAACACGCTGCCGAGGGGAACACTACATATGGATATTCACGTGTTCTTGGGCTCGCCCCGGGCTGCAGCCCCCCAGCCCGGGGTGCAGATCCGCCCCTGTTGCTAAACGTGCATGATTAAACCAATCTAATAACACAACAAAAGAACAACTTTTCATGGAAAAAAACAGAAAAAAAACAAAAGAACAACTTCCTCAAGTCATTTTTTAGAACAAAACAACTTTTGTCGATTGATTTTTTTTCAATCGAGTAATTACTATCCGGATGAGTAATTCCTAGAGCCCGATCTTTTTGAGGAGCGTACTTCGTACAGTATGATCCGGATTTTGTTCTAGCGTAGATTTTCTTTCAGAGTCCGATCGCTTACCCGGTCCGCTCAGTTTTTTTCACAGAGATTTTTTTTTACCAGAGTTTGGTTCTGCAGTGGACGATTCCTGTGGATGCATGCTTTTATGAGTAGATAGAGAAGAGATAATTTCTAGTAATGAGTCAGGTCTCTTTATAAATTGATTTCCAGGTGTAGTTGGCAGGTGACTTATTTTTTTAGATAAATAAAGACAGATGATTTCTAGAGTTGGTTGGTTATAGGCTATCGCGAAAACCACATCTAGACAAAAAAAATGACTGTGTGTGTCAGCGCTACTGCATCTGCTGCACCTGTTGATGATCCTGTGCCGGATCCGGTACTGGAGGGCAAGCTGCCGGACGCTAATGAAGAGAGACCGAAGCGGGCCAAGACTAAGAGCAAGAAAGTGTTTGGGCCGTGCGTGTGTGCGTGAGTTCCGTGCTATATAGGCTAGCTTCATCTTGCTGAAGGGGTATGAACCATTGCTGTAAACGCTATTCCTAATCTACGAAGAACTCGTCTGTCCTTGCCTCTGCTTGCTGCCTCGCCTCCACTCCGATTCCTCTGTTCCCTTCCTCTGTGCTGCTAACAAATTGGTATCGATTCCGCCGGCAGCTAGACGCCATGGATCCGAACACCAAGTTCCTCATCGATGAGATGAAGGCGATGCGCTCGGCTTTGGAGGGCCGCATCGGAGGCGTGGAGTCGTCGCTGGGCAAGGTGGAGAGCTCGCTGGGCCGACGGATCGGGTCGGTCGAGAGCTTCATCACCGAGCATTTCGCCAAGCTGGAGGATGCAGTCCAGGTGTTCGACACCTGGAAGCTGACGATCGATGCGTCGGTGAAGGAGTTGCATCTCGAGATGGGCGCGATCCACAAGTCCGAGGAGGCTGTGGAGATGTGTGAAGAGATGACGGTGTTGCGCAAGACGGTGAGCCATGCTGCACTCGACGCTGGCCCATCGGGCATCCTGCATCAGCCGGGCGCGGCCTTCGC
This sequence comes from Saccharum spontaneum, assembly GCA_022457205.1. Lineage (NCBI taxonomy): Eukaryota > Viridiplantae > Streptophyta > Magnoliopsida > Poales > Poaceae > Saccharum > Saccharum spontaneum. The sequence goes on from CM039612.1 coordinate 11,081,932, forward strand.
GTCCTCGTCTACTGGGAAACCAGCCACTAGCCCGTGTTTTGGGGCCCGCATCGAACTTCATCACCGGGGACTTGAACCTCCGGTTCAGTCTCCGGTCAAGGGTACGAATCCGATCTCTGCTGCTACCTTCCACACTGGTCCGATTCCGGTCCCGCTACCGTGTCCATTCACGGGCCTACACCGTTCGCTGTCTGGGTCCGTTCTAGAGCAGGTAGGTCGTATGTTTCAGATTGGGGATGGTCCAATTCGGGAGCAGCCGCGGCATGATCATCATGGTCACGGGGGCTATGATCATGGGGGTTACCACCACTCCAATAGCAAGCTGCCTAAGTTCAATTTCCCTATGTTTGATGGGGAGAACCCTAAGCTGTGGATTTCCCATTGTGATGACTACTTTGAGATGTATTTTGTGGAGCCTAGTCAATGGATTCGGGTAGCCACTATGCATGTGTCAGGGGTGGCAGCTTGCTGGTTACAGTCTCTAGATCCTAGTTTTCGTTCAGGAAGTTGGGGGGAGTTTTGCCGCTTGGTTCTAGATCGCTTTGGCAAGGATCAGCATGAGGTGTTGTTGCGTCAGTTGTTGCACATCCAGCAAACAGCTGGGGTGCAGGAGTATGCAGATCATTTCGCAAAACTCGTTGATCAGTTGTTGGCATATGGCAAGAACAAGGACCCACTGTTCTATGCCATGAGATTTGTTGATGGTCTTCGCGATGATATACGCTCTGCTGTGCAAATGCAGCGTCTTCCTACTGTCGATACTGTTGTGGTGTTGGCTTTGTTACAGGAGGAACTGGTGGACCCATCCCGGCGCCATGATGGGAGGCGCTCCGAAGGGCAAGGCTATGCCAGGCTGCCACCGAGGGGGGTTGTCCCACTGCCTCTCCCTCCTTAGGCGGACAAGGGTGGCCGTGCTCTGGTGGGGGCTACTACGTCTGATGATCGGCGCTCACCCACCGTTGATGCTGAAAGGTCTTGATGGCTAGAGGGGGGGTGAATAGCCTTTTAAAATTTTCTACAAAGACAAGCTAAACAAGTTTATCAATACAACAAATAGCGAGATGCGAGTTTTGCTTAGCCTATGGGGTGTTTGCAAGCCACCTATCCAAATCACAATTCTAGTATATTGGCACTCAACCGCACAAGTCAAACCGAGAAGGAAACTACAACTAGCAAGCTACACAAAAGAGCTACACTAGCAAAGTAACTAAGAAATTAATACAAGAGAGAGTTAGAAGGGTATCACCGAGGGGCGAAGTATTGAGCCAACCAAACGATATGATCAAGAGATGAATTCCACAATACACAACCGCCGGGATCGATCAATCACAATAAGAATGATGACACAAAGATTTATCCCGAGGTTCACGTGCTTGCCGGCACGCTAGTCCCCGTTGTGTCCCTCTTCACCACGTGGTTCGGTGGCTAATCGGTCTCACACCGAGCCTCTCAAAAGGCGCCACAAGAACCTATCAAATGGCAAAAGGTTGCAAATGACACGAGCAATCCACTAATGTTGCCTTTGGCGCTTCGCCGAGGTAGGCACAAACCCCTCACAATCACCGGAGGTGGCCAAGAACAATCACCAACTCTTGCCAACGTCTCCAAGCTGCTCCAAGCCGTCTAGGTGGCGGCAATCACCAAGAGAAACAAGAATCCCGCAGCAAATCAACCACCAAGTGCCAACTAGATGCAAACTCACAATGCAAATGCACTTGGATCACTCAATCTCACTTCGAATATGCAAACAATCAAGAGAGATGAGTGGGAGGGGAGTTGCTTAGCTCAAAGTGCTCACAAGTATGTCAAATGTCCAAGGGTAAGAGCCTTGAGCCGGCCAACGAGTATTTATAGACGTACCCCTTCGAATATAGCCGTTAGGAACGAGATCCAGCTGAAATCGCGCTGACCGGACGCGCTGGTCCGACTGACCGGACGCGCCGGTCGAGTAACGGCTAGTTTCGCGAAGCACTGACCGGACGTGCCGGTCGCAACGACCGGACGCGCTGGTCATGACCGGACGCACCGGTCCCGTAACGGACCGGACGCGCTGGTCAACACTGAGTCGCGCACAACAAAGCAGTGACCGGACGCGCTGAAGAACTGACCGGACGCCACAGTGCCCGCGTCCGGTCGGAGTCCAGTAAGCTCCCTGGACGATCGAACGCGTCCGGTCGACTGTGACCGGACGCGCCTCGCGTCCGATCAAACAACTGAAAACCGCGCAGACACTGGACACTGACCGGACGCGTCCGGTCAAATAGTGACCGCGTCCGGTCCAGCGTCCGGTCACCACTGTGACCTCCGTTCGCTTCCGTTTGATTTCCGACTTCCGGCGTAGTAGAAAATAGGCATTTCATTTCCCCGAAATCGCCTGAATCCCGCGCTCGCACGCTCGGCGGGAGGGAGAGAGGACCCCAAACCCTCTCTACCGCTTAAACTCCAACGCCATCGCAAATGTGCTAACACCACCAAGTGATCATGTCAAGTGCGAGTGTGTTAGCATTTTCACAATCATTTTTCGAGGCGTTATTAGTTCTATCCAAATGCATATGATTATGAAATGCACACCTAGAGGCACTTAGGAGTTCAATAGCCGCGTCATTCCCCTCTTTATAGTACGGCTATCTATCCTATAATGTAACCACACCCACTAGGTGTCTTGGTTACTAAAACACAACCCTTAAGCATATACCTTTGCCTTGATCACATAGGGTTGCATCCAAATCCAAGTGTGGCCATCATGATCACCATGTCCATCTTGCCACCAACCTTGGAATGTACTAATCCTCATATGCTACATACAACTTAGGCATAGGATTAGTACTTAGGCATTGTCACTAATTACCAACACCAAACATAGGACTTTCAGATGCCAAGCTCGCAACGCTGCGGGATTACCGCCGAGCTCGTGGCCTCTGCATACGCTGTGGGGAGAAGTGGTCTCGGGATCATCGCTGCCCCGAGAAGATTCAAGTGCATGTTCTGCAAGAGGTATGGGATTTATGTCATGCTGATGACTCTGATGACGGTTGTGTTGAGGATACAGCAACAGATCAAGCTCTCGTGCGGGAGGTGTTAGCTACCACATCTGCTCCCCCACCTGCTCGGGCTATTTTGCTCAGTGGTTCAATTCAAGGGCGACCGGTAACAATTTTGGTTGATTCCGGTAGTTCATGTTCCTTTTTGAGTGAATCACTAGCAGCTCATCTTTCTGGAGGTGTTCAGTTGGCTAATCCACCGAAGGTTCGCATTGCGGATGGTACGCTGGTGCCTTGCTTAGTGGGTTTTCAGGCTCTGAAATGGATGGTCCAAGATGGTGAGTTTCAGTTGGATTTCTTGGTGATGTCGTTACCATTCTAGGATATTATTTTGGGAATGGACTGGCTGGCCTCTCACAGTCCGATGCAGATTGATTGGGAGCATAAATGGCTGACACTTCCATATGGGCAATCTACTGTGCATTTGCAGGGGCAGTTATCTAAACTTCCGGTTGGCTCTGTCATTCAGGTGGCTGCTGTGTTCTCTGATGAGATTGAGGCACCACTCCCGGTGTTGCCACCTGAGGTCTCACAGTTGCTTGATGAGTTTGAGGCAGTTTTTGCTCCTCCAACCAGGTACCCTCCAGCCTGTCAGTTTGATCATCCTATTCCCCTGATTCCAGGTGCATCGCTTGTACAGGTTCGGCCCTACCGCTACCCACCTTCAGTGAAGGATGAAATTGAGTGCCAAGTTAACGAAATGCTTCAAGCGGGTATTATCCAACCAAGCACAAGTTCGTTCTCCTCCTCTGTATTGCTGGTTAAGAAGAAGGATGGGACCTTCCGTTTTTGTGTGGACTTTCGGCATCTCAACGCCATCACAGCCAAGTCCAAGTATCCGGTGTCGGTAATTACTCGATGAGTTGACTGGTGCTTCGTGGTTTACCTGCCTTGATCTTACAACTGGATATCATCATATCCGTCTGCAGAAAGGAGAAGAGCCTAAGACTGCGTTTCAGACTCATTCCAGTTAGTATGAGTTTCGCGTCATGGCTTTTGGGCTCACAGGGGCACCTGCAACCTTTCAAAAATCTATGAATACAACATTAGCACCATTGCTGCGTAAGGGAGTCTTAGTCTTCTTTGATGATATTTTGATTTATAGTAGGTCCTTTGACGAACATATGAGTCTCCTTCGGCAAGTGTTGGAGCTGTTGCAGCGGGATCACTGGCAGGTTAAGTTGTCCAAGTGCGTTTTCGCCCAACACCAATTAAAGTATTTGGGCCATGTGATTTCTGAGTGTGGGGTTGCTATTGATCCTGAGAAGGTCGCAGCGGTTTCCCAATGGCCGGTTCCTACCATGGTCAAGGACTTGAGGAGTTTTTTGGGACTCACAGGTTATTACCGCCGCTTCGTAAAGCACTTCAGCGTCATCACTAGGCCACTCAATGACTTACTGAAGAAGGGAGCCATTTTCTTTTGGACTACAGTTCATGATCAAGCTTTTCAAGCTCTCAAAGAAGCTTTGATCTCTGCTTTAGTGCTGGCATTGCCAGATTTTACCAAACCATTTTGTGTGGAGACAGATGAAAGTGGCACGGGAATTGGAGCTGTGTTGACTCAGGCCGGTCATCCTTTAGCTTACTTAAGCAAGACATTGAGCCCCCGTTCTCATGGTCTATCTACCTATGAGAAAGAGCATTTGACCATTCAGTTAGCTCTGTGTTGACGATGGTCATCTACCATAATAAAGGGTTAAAATAAATATATAAAGGGATAATAAATGATCACCAACATAGGTTTAGGGTGTCAACTAATGAAATTCCACGAGTTTTGGTGAATCTATATTTTGTAGAGGGTTATCAGAATAATTCAGGAATTGATATCTTCCACGAAAAGGAACCCACGTCAATCGGCCTAATCTCTACGTCATGAATACACAAGAGGCTTCTAGAGGACACCAGAGGACTCCACGAGGAGGGCCACCATGAGGCGGCGCCAGGTGGGGCCGACCGGCCTCAACCCTAGGCCGACCGGCCCCTGGCTGTCGCCCCTCGGCTCCTTTCTTTGCAAGCTACTTCAACCGCCTCCAAGGATGCATCATAACCCTACATGAAGGTTGGTTTGATCAAGGGCCACGGTTCCATGCTCTGGGCTATATAAACGAGGCCCCAGACCCCCCCTCTAGGGGGAATTCATTCAATCAATCATCAACTAGAAAGCAGAAGACCAATCAGCAACTCTCATCTCCTTAGAGCTCCATCAGATCTAGGCATAGCTAGATTAGAATTAGAAGTAGAGGAGTCAAGCAGCCTTGGGCTCCAGATCTAGTCAAGAGGAGCTTGGTAAATCCAGTTCTTCTCTCTTGTATCAACATTGTTCTTCAGATATTCATCTAGTTCATCAGTTCTTATAGTTCTTGATCTAGTTCATGTTCTAGTTCTTCATGTTCTAATTGTTTATGTTCTAGTTCGTAATTGTTCTAGTTCATCATTGTCTAGTTCTAGTTCATTGTTCTTGATCATTATTCTTGATACATTAGATATGATCTTGTTCTTAATCTATATTATATCCTTGATTATTATGAGATTAGTCTGCTTTGATTATATATTTGACATAGATAGTTTATCATTATGTTTATACACATGTTTGCAAAGCACTCACCTTATTGAGTCATGGGTGGGTGGTCAACATTATGTAAGTGTGGTACTTATACACTGTTTACCTGCAAATGCACTCTATACTCCGGGCCATGTGGTAGATCGCGGGTGTGACATTCCTGTTGAGTCCTTTGTAGTCCACTCCCCGAGTGTAGAACTTAGTAGAACGTGGTCTCATTACTTAGTTGTAACTCTGTTTCTCAGCTTCGTAATGGAGATGTTCCTTGTTTATGGATATGAGATAACCTAGCCAATGATTGCCTGATATCATTGCACTAATCAATGTAGATTATGACTAATAGTTAATGGATTACTTAGGAGTTATTTTCTTACTTTATATTCTGATCAATGACTTGCCATAGTAGTACTACTCTAAGGAATGTCATCCGAATGGTCTGATTATCATATATTTTATCTCTTTTTATTTGATTGATTCCTGTTTGAGAGTAAAGGATAGTGATTTCGAATATTCATATCACATGTGTAGAGTAATATGTGTCCCTCTATTTGTTCTCCTTTAGTTAAATATAAATAACGATACCTAGGATAAACTTGGGTGAAATGCTGCAACGGGTGTATTTATCTGTGCGCTTGCGGATATATACTTTAATATCTTTATATAGTTAAGTGGCATGAGTACAATACAACCACACTCTTGGTGTCATGTTGGGGATGACAACCTAACCCGAGTGATGCTAAGAAGTGTCAACACTCTAGATCACTGGCGATATTATTTGCAGCATGCAGGATTCACCATTTTGACAGACCATAAAAGCTTGTCTCAGCTGACCAAGCAACGTCTTCATATGCCCTGGCAGCAAAAGGTCTTCACTAAATTGGTTGGGCTGCAGTTTCGGATTGTTTACCGGCGAGGAGCTGAGAACCGAGTTGCTGATGCTCTTTCCAGGCTACCGCCATCTCAGTGTGCAGCCATTTCTTCAGTTCAGCCACAATGGCTTTCTGAGGTTACAGCCTCTTATGCCCATGATTCCCGGGCTCAAGAGATTATCACTAAGCTAGCAGTGGATTCCCAGGCAGTGCCAAATTTCACATTACGTGATGGGTTGCTTCGTTATAAGCAGCAAGTTTGGATTGGACTGGATGCTGATCTCCAGCAGAAAATTCTTTTAGCTCTGCATACTAGTCCAGTGGGGGGGGCACTCTGGTATTCTTGTCACTTATCGACATCTGAAGCAGCATTTTGCTTGGGCCAGTATGAAATCTTCTGTCCAGTGCTTTGTGCAAGCTTGTGTGGTTTGTCAGCAAGCCAAGGTCAATCGCTCATGCTTGCCTGGACTTTTACAACCATTGCCAGTTGTTGGGCATTCTTAACGTCATTACCAAAAGTAGACTTAGTTTTCTAATTCTGATAACGGCGCCAAAAATGCCGAACCTATCCCTCATGCCACTTAAGCCAAGTTGTCATCCCCAGCATGACATGAGAGACGCGGTATTGAAATATGCAACTGCTCTTCTAAATAAATAATAAATAAGATCTGCAAGCGCACATATTAATACCGATGTAGCATTTTAATCGGGAAGTATTCCAGGTATTGTTATTTATATTTTTACCACTGGGAAGGGATTACTAACATCAATGTTGATTATGGAATGGAATATAGGAATGAGTATCAATCATTGCATGTATAAGTGAGAGCATTCATCTATCTCTTGCATACAGGGGTAAGTGTCATATAAAATATAGATAAAGTATGAATGGTGACAAAGATAATTAATCTGATCAGCTAGCCACATATAATATTGATAAGCACCTCAACAGATATTCTAGCAAGTCATTAGCATGGTATTAGAACGAACTACAAGGATATTTCCTAAGTTATTCTTAACTATAAAGTCTAGCATATCATAGTTAGTGCAAGTACACTTGGCAATCATTGCGAGAAAGGACTACGCCCATGCATAGTGATATTATCAAGGAAGATGAGAAACATAGCAATCACTCCCCAGTAATAATGTTGCTCTGCCTGCCTTACACACGGGAGGGGGACTATATAAGAACCAACGAAGCTGTCACCATCGCGGACCACCCCACGATCCGGCATATAAGGTGCAATCACAGATAAATATGGTCTAAGCACCACGCCTACACAATATTTATCATTTACCCATGGATCCGATGGATAAACGCTATATGATCCTAAACATGTATATAATTCCAATCTAACTAAGCCAAGCGTATAACTACGATAAACTAAGAACAATATAATCGCAAACATAAACAAGTAGAGCATAGTCATAATCAATATATTGAAATAGAACAAAGTTGTATTCATAATATTGAAGAACAATGATGAACAATGAAGAACAGTAAAGGAATTACCAAGAATCCTCTTGACAGATCCGGAAACCAATCGAAGATTGACTCCTTCTAGTTCTAATCCTATGTAGCTATGCTATACTAGAGATCTAGTTGATGTGGTGGCTCTAGGGCTTGATCAGAGACTCTCCTCCTGAGATTAGGGTTTGAGGAATTGAGAATGAGGGAGTGCCTCCTCCAGGGGCCAGGGGTCCTGCTTATATAGCCCCCTCAAGTGAACGTGGGCCGTCGAATCAAACCGACATTAATCGCACGGTTTTCCTTGATCCCTTAGGTCGGTGGAGCATAATCTGCAAGACGGAGCCTGATTGGCTCTCAGGCCAGGGCGGCCGCCCTAGGGAGCAGGGCGGGCGCCCTGCCTCCGGGCCCGTTCGGCCTCCCGTTCGATCTCGTGGCTTCTGGAGTCTTCTAGATGATAGAAAATCGGTGAACACGTTATTATCTCTATGTAAACCCGACGTGTGGGCCTTTCCTCCGTATTTTCTGATAACCCCCTGCAGAAACAGACAAACACCAAAACTCGTGGAATTCTGTCAGATAAAACCCTAAGTCTAGGTGTTGGTTGCATTTGGATCCTTTTCTTTATTTATTTGATAACTATATTTGATACTTAAGGACCGTCAACAAACTCCCCCAAGCTTACCTCTTGCTCGTCCCTGAGCAAGGATAGACTCATTATGGACCAGAAGTTGCTGCAACGCCTTTGAACGTTGACGGTACATATGCTTTCAAATAAGGTCTCATCCCTGAGTTAGAGTAAACTATCATGACTTAAAACTTACTCATTTTTCCTTTCACCATGGGGCTTGCAACCGTCACCTGCATCTTGAGTGATTAAAAGATAGAACGGTCTAGTCAAATGCCATGTCTCTTATTCTTGATCAGCTATAGCTCTGGAGTTTTTTTTGCAGATTTTTCAAATAAAACTCAGAGATTCCTTGTATGACTCTCTCAGATCTCTCTTTTGTGGTATTTCTGGATCCTTACCAAGGTAGTAATGGTATATGCCTTCTCTCTCAAAGTATGTGGTATTTATGGTATAAGGCGTAGTGACATTGCCTTCTCTCTCACCCTACTCTAATAAGACTTTGATATCTGGAGCTCATAGGTGGGAGATACAGTATACATACTCATAGAACATTTATTGCATAGTCAAACCATGGATCCAGATAAACAAGTCAATAAGTCAAATCAAGATGTGCATGTGTGGTGAATGAGTGGTGTATGGTGATAACAAAAGTCTAATGCTCTTTTTGAGGGAATACATACCTTTCTTGCTTTTTAAAACTTTTGAGGGGAATGAGATGCTCTATATTTTTTTCTTTTTTTTCTCTCAGGTGGGTATCTTGTACCCCTAATTCTACTGTCGGACACTTGCCCATTTTTACCTCTCGTCTCACTTTTTCTTTCTTCGAGGTTCCGAGCACTTGCTCCTTTTTATTTCCTCGTTTTTTTAGAGCAATCTCCCTCTTTTGAAAATATAGCAAGTGGTAGTAGAAATGACTTGAGCATTAACTTCACAGGGAATAACAGGAATGAGATAATATTTTTGGCTATTCTCTCCCGGGTCAGGAGTAGAATAATTTTGGGTGAATCTGGAGATGGAAATGAGTGGATATATGTGGATGCGTAGTTCCGGAGTAGAAGCAGCATGTATGAGTGAACGTGCAAGTGAATCTTGATTTTAACCACATGACAAGTTCCTAAGGGTCTACACAGCTCGACCACACTCAATGCCCATAGTAAGTAGTAAAAGTGCGGCTCTTATTCTAACAAGCATGTATATATATTGCTGTGGTAGGAATTTAAACTCTCATCATATAGGAACTCATCATGCAACATTTTAAAGATTTTTAAAGATAAAATTCTCCAGAATTCTAGCATCTCTAGGAACAGATAAACAGCAGCTCAACCTTCCCATATCATATCCGCTAACAACTTAGACTTCAGATCAAGTTCTCTTCCCACTAGTTCAGGTTTAGAGCCAGTTTTAAATTATAACAGTTATGTCTAAACTAGAGAGAGAACAAATTTAAAAATTAGGCAGAGCAACTATTCATCATATCCATGCTAGAGTTTTATTTTCAAGATTCAGTTTAGCATAGCTACTTTATTTATTTATTAAACTAAGCAAATATATATAAACACAAAATATTTATTCGGGTTTTCATGATTATGCATCTTTTTATTTTAATAAAGCATAGGTATAAATGTAGATAAAAATACTTATCGGGATAAATGGGGGTGCTCTCCCCCAAGCTGGATCTTGACGTAATTTCTTCTGATGTAGCTAGCAGGTGCAGAGGTGTATTTGAATGTCGGCAGCACCCTGACAACGATTAGGATATCCTCCATCTGCTAGTCTTCCTGAATTCTGTGGAGCTCAAATAGACAACAAAGCTTCGTAGAACTTGATTAAGCGTTAGCATAAATATCTAGCCTTTATCATGTTTGAGCTTCCTTGGTAAATGTCACTCTCTATTTTTATTTTCATTTTTATAGAACAGAAAAAATATATTATTATTTTTTTATGCCACCACAGTGAATGTACTTATGGGTTTTATGCCACTCGCATACTCACATGGGGCTTACTGTTTTCAACATATTTTTTTTAGACAGAATGAACATGATTAACTGAGCAATAATTAAAGGGAAAATGATAACTACCAAGTTTACCTCTTGGCATGGCGTTCGGTGTTTTTAAGTCCTCCGAACAGGACTTCTTTTCTTCTTAGTTGTCCTGGGATTTGGGTGGCGTAGACGGTGGTTCCGGCAGCGCCTCCTCTTCTTGTGTAACTGTCTTCGCTTTCCATACCCGACTTGGTGCTTCGGTCTCCTGTTGTGTATCCTCGAGCCTTATGACCTCTCCTTCATAGTCTGCCCATACGTCCTTGATGGTTTGCCTCCTTTGGTTACGGTTACGTCGCCTTCTTCTTGTCCTGACGTGCTTAGAATCTTCAACTATATAGTTAGGGTCATTCAAGTAGCAGCGTACCTTCTCAGAGGGGAAATGCATATGGACTTCTCTGGTTCCAATGTAGATGATTGCTTTGACGGTGCCTAGGAACGGTCTTCCTAGGATGATGGGTGCATCGTACTCGTCGTCTCCCATGTCAATGACCTGAAAGTCTGTATGGACAAAATGATCGTTAATTTTAACAGGGACATCGGTTACTATACCTTCGACCTTTCGGGATGTTTGATCTGCCATCTGGAGCTGAGTGTATGTTGGTTTTAAGGGCATGGTCCCGTACAAGAGCTGATAGGTGACTGTGGCCATTATGTTGACGCCTGATCTAGTGTCGCAGAGCGCCTTCTGAAAGGAGTATCCATTGATTGAGCACTCAATGCTTGGCATACCTGGGTCGTCCTTCTTGTTCAGGAAGGGCGACTTGAGTCGACCATCTTGACCTCCTTGAACTGCAGTGACCATCTTAGCTGATTCGGTCCATCCTTGGTTGTTCTTGTTCTGCTTGTTCCTCCTGTTGGTCCTCTTCCTTGGTTCATGTTGGGGTTGCTCTGGGATTTGTGTAATCTTGTTCTTGAAGGAAAACGTCTCCTTCCTCCCCTTGATGTTGAAGTTGATCTTCGCAGCGCTGGCGTAGATGACAGCTCCCGAGGTGTTCAGGAATGGCCTTCCCAGAATAACTGGTGACCTCTCATCGGACCCGGTCTCTATCACCACGAAGTCAGCTGGAGCGTACGAGGTACCAACTCGGACACACATGTTCTTTAATATTCCTTTAGGAAAGCTTAGTGTCTGATCTGCAAGCTGCAAACACATAGTTGTTTCTGATAAAGGATATGTAAAGAATTTTTCATAGAGTACCCTGGGCATAATGTTGACGCTGGAGCCAAAGTCGCAGAGTGCTTCTGGGAAGTCCACCATGCCGATGGAGATCGGGATGACGGGGCGTCCTGGATCGCCTCTCTTGACTGGCAGAAGGTCATTATGTACTCCGACAGCGGGATTACTCCAATAGTTACCTGCATCAAACATGTCTACAAGATTTGCAGATTCTAATCCTTCTGGTTGTGATGGTATACCGGGGTTAGTAGCAGGAACAGCAGCAGCTATTTGATTTAATTGAGATTCAATCATTTTATTAAAGCTAATTTGGTTTTTGATGGCAGTAGAGAAATTATCCATTCTATTATTTATGTTTTCTAGTATTTTATCATTGGATGCCAATTTCTTAGACAAGTTATCCATTAGCTTTCCTTGATTAGACACTAACTCTCTCAGGGGTGGAAAATTATTATTATTGTTGTAAGAGTTATTACCTTGATAATTACCTGAGTAGTTAGGCCTCTGTTGATTCCAACCTTGATTTTGTTGAGGACGGTTGTAGTTGCTGTTGTTGTTGATGTACCTTGCATCCTCAAGCATCTCAGGGCAGTGATTGCCTGAGTGTCCAGTATCTCCACATTCCTCACAAGTCATGTGAGAGTCATAGACGTTCATGACTTCTCTTTTGTCTCCAGCTTTGTCATCGAGCTTTTTCATGAGTAGGTCTAACTTTGCAGACAGCATGTCTACATCCTTGAGCTGGTGCATACCTCCAGCCTTCTTGCGTGTTTGAGTCCTCTCTTCGTTCCAACCTTGGTTGGACGCCATCTTCTCCACAAGGGCTGTAGCTTGTGGTATGGTGAGTGATAGAAATGCGCCTCCAGCTGCAGCATCCATGGTCTCACGAGCACTAGTGATGATCCCATGATAGAAAGTCTGCATAAGTAGCCAGCTCTCCATTCCATGATGGGGACATTCTAGGATGTAATCTTGAAAGCGCTCCCATGCTTCTGGAACGGATTCATCATGTTGTTGCTGAAAACTTGTAATCTTCCCACGGAGAGCATTGGTCTTGCCCATGGGAAAGAACTTAGCCAGAAAGTTCGTAGAGCAGAGTGCCCACGTAGTGTTCTTATCCTTCGTCGTGTAGAACCACTGCTTCGCTCTCCCCAATAGTGAGAATGGGAAAAGGCGAAGTAGTATGGCGTCTCTGGGAACATCTAATAAAGTGAATGTGCTGCAAATCTCCAGGAAGTGTTGGAGATGAGCACTTGTATCTTCGTGCGGCTTCCCACAAAACTGGTTGGCTTGTACCATGTTGATGAGCCCTGGCTTGAGCTCAAAGTTCTTGTCGATGGCCGCGGCAGGTCCAGTGCGGATGTTGTCCGTAGTGGGAGCTGAGAACTCGCGGATCGTCTTGTTCGCCATGGCTGCGAACTCTGTTGACAAATTCCGGATGAAACTTCGGTGGTCTTCTGAATTGGATGAAGTGTTGCGTCGAAGTGTTGACTTCTTGAGCTTGGCTCTTGCCCCTCTGATTAATGCTTCGGGGTTGTCAACAAAATTTTCTGGAAGATGTCCTCTATTCATACATCACCCTGCAAAACAATAAGAATGGAAAAATACAGGGGTAAATCTGTATGGGAGAATTGATGATCTCAATCACTTAATGATGCGAATGATGAATCAAATTTCGTATTCATTCCTTGTTAGTAAATCAACCTTCCCCGGCAACGGCGCCAAAAATGCTTGTTGGGCATTCTTAACGTCATTACCAAAAGTAGACTTAGTTTTCTAATTCTGATAATGGCGCCAAAAATGCCGAACCTATCCCTCATGCCACTTAAGCCAAGTTGTCATCCCCAGCATGACATGAGAGACGCGGTATTGAAATATGCAACTGCTCTTCTAAATAAATAATAAATAAGATCTGCAAGCGCACAGATTAATACCGATGTAGCATTTTAACCGGGAAGTATTCCAGGTATCGTTATTTATATTTTTACCACTGGGAAGGGATTACTAACATCAATGTTGATTATGGAATGGAATATAGGAATGAGTATCAATCATTGCATGTATAAGTGAGAGCATTCATCTATCTCTTGCATACAGGGGTAAGTGTCACATAAAATATAGATAAAGTATGAATGGTGACAAAGATAATTAATCTGATCAGCTAGCCACATATAATATTGATAAGCACCTCAACAGATATTCTAGCAAGTCATTAGCATGGTATTAGGACGAACTACAAGGATATTTCCTAAGTTATTCTTAACTATAAAGTCTAGCATATCATAGTTAGTGCAAGTACACTTGGCAATCATTGCGAGAAAGGACTACGCCCATGCATAGTGATATTATCAAGAAAGATGAGAAACATAGCAATCACTCCCCCGTAATAATGTTGCTCTGCCTGTCTTACACACGGGAGGGGGACTATATAAGAACCAACGAAGCTGTCACCATCGCGGACCACCCCACGATCCGGCATATAAGGTGCAATCACAGATAAATATGGTCTAAGCACCACGCCTACACAATATTTATCATTTACCCATGGATCCGATGGATAAACGCTATACGATCCTAAACATGTATATAATTCCAATCTAACTAAGCCAAGCGTATAACTACGATAAACTAAGAACAATATAATCGCAAACATAAACAAGTAGAGCATAGTCATAATCAATATATTGAAATAGAACAAAGTTGTATTCATAATATTGAAGAACAATGATGAACAATGAAGAACAGTAAAGGAATTACCAAGAATCCTCTTGACAGATCCGGAAACCAATCGAAGATTGACTCCTTCTAGTTCTAATCCTATGTAACTATGCTATACTAGAGATCTAGTTGATGTGGTGGCTCTAGGGCTTGATCAGAGACTCTCCTCCTGAGATTAGGGTTTGAGGAATTGAGAATGAGGGAGTGCCTCCTCCAGGGGCCAGGGGTCCTGCTTATATAGCCCCCTCAAGTGAACGTGGGCCGTCGGATCAAACCGACATTAATCGCACGGTTTTCCTTGATCCCTTAGGTCGGTGGAGCATAATCTGCGAGACGGAGCCTGATTGGCTCTCAGGCCAGGGCGGCCGCCCTAGGGAGCAGGGCGGGCGCCCTGCCTCCGGGCCCGTTCGGCCTCCCGTTCGATCTCGTGGCTTCTGGAGTCTTCTAGATGATAGAAAATCGGTGAACACGTTATTATCTCTATGTAAACCCGACGTGTGGGCCTTTCCTCCGTATTTTCTGATAACCCCCTGCAGAAACAGACAAACACCAAAACTCGTGGAATTCTGTCAGATAAAACCCTAAGTCTAGGTGTTGGTTGCATTTGGATCCTTTTCTTTATTTATTTGATAACTATATTTGGTACTTAAGGACCGTCAACACCAGTGCCTGACAGGGCTTGGAAGGTCATAACGATGGATTTTGTAGAAGGCCTACCCTGTCTGGTGGATTCAACTGCATCCTTGTAGTGGTTGACACCTTCTCCAAATATGCACACTTTATGGGACTGCGGCACCCATTCACTGCAGCTGGGGTGGCCAAGCTATTTCTTTCCCAGGTCTACAAATTACTTGGTATGCCAACTGCTATAGTTTCCGACCGAGATTGTATCTTCACTAGCAATCTGTGGTGGGAATTATTTCGTTTAGCCAAGGTTGATCTGTGCATGTCCACTGCTTACCACCCCCAAAGTGATGGCCAATCGGAGCGAGTGAACCAGTGTCTGGAAACATTCCTTCGCTGCTATGTTCACACGTGTCCGCGTCAGTGGAGTTCCTGGTTGGATTTGGCCGAATGTTGGTACAACACATCACTGCATTCTGCTCTTGGGCGGTCCCCTTTTGAAGTACTCTATGGATCCACTCCTCAACAGTTTGGCTTGCATGCTGCGGATGACCCACCAGTTTCAGAGCTGGCTGATTGGTTGAAAGAACGTGAGCTGATGACTGATGTGATCCGGCAACATCTGAATCGGGCCAAGCAAAGGATGAAGAAACAAGCGGACACTAAGCGTTCTGAGCGCACCTTTCAGTTGGACGACTGGGTCTGTTTGAAGTTACAGCCCTACGTGCAATCTTCTGTGGCTGATCGTGCTCATCAAAAGCTGGCATTCAAGTTCTTCGGCCCCTTTCACATTGTGGAGCGCATTGGATCGGTGGCCAATCGGTTGGAGCTCCCGGCTTCGTCTTCAATTCACCCTGTTTTTGATGTTTCGCAGCTCAAGAAGTCGGTGGGTGCTCACCAGTCTGTCTCAGATTCTCTTCCGCCTTCCACCATCCGTTGGAGTATTCCGGTGAAGATCATTCAGCAACGCACTATCATGAAAGGCTCCACCTCTGTCGACTTGGAAAGATTTGGAGTTTTTACGTCAGCAGTTTCCTCGCGCTGCGATCTGGGGACATCCACGCGCGCATGGGGGAGGGGATGTCAGTGCTACTGCATTTGCTGCACCTGTTGATGATGCTATGCTGGATCCGCTATTGGAGGGCAAGCTGCCGGACGCTAATGAAGAAAGACCAAAGCGGGCCAAGACTAAGAGCAAGAAAGTGTTTGGGCCGGATTGGGTCAGTGGCTGAGGCCCACCCATGTAAGCGTGTGTGCGTGAGTTCCGTGCTATATAGGCTAGCTTCATCTTGCTGAAGGGGTATGAACCATTGCTGTAAACGCTATTCCTAATCTACGAAGAACTCGTCTGTCCTCGCCTCTGCGTGCTGCCTCGCCTCCGCTCCGATTCCTCTGCTCCCTTCCTCTGTGCTGCTAACAGCGTGTAGTAGCGGCCATCTCTGTCTAATTCGATGACGACATCTGTTACACAGCGATATGAAAATCCAATGAAATATTTTTGCTTAATGTGATGAAATACATTAAATTTCCAAATAACTATTATTCTGTGGAGGAAGCAGCGAAAGACAAATACACCAACTACAGAGGCACTACGTACACATGAGAAAGTAATTAAGCACAACACACATCACTTTTCATCATCACTCCTGTTTCTTGGGTGACCCGGGCGCGTCGACCGGCATGAACTCCGCGACCTTCTTCGCCGCTGGGCGCGCGGCAAGGCCCTTCCACCAGGCGTTGACGTGCGGCAATGCCTCGACCAGCGTGGCATACTCGGTAGCCATGAAGTAGTGCATGACGGTGAAGTGGCTGAGGTCGGCGAGGCTAAGGAAATCGCCGGCGAGGTACTTGCTCTGGCTTAGCCGCGCCTCGTACACCTCCAGCACCTTCTTCAGCTTCTCCACGTTCTCGTCGATAGCCGCTTGGTTGCGCTCGAGGCCGAGGTATGACGCGAAGATGCAGTGGACCACGATGGCGATCGCCGCCGGGCTCAGCTGGTGAGCCTCCACCTCCAGCCACACGTCCACCATCGCCGCCTGCTCTAGGCTGCCCGTGCCCAGCAGCTCCGGCTTGTGCTTGCGCAGAACGTGCCTCGCGATCGCAAGGGATTCTGAAAAATATACATATCACACATGCTTAGAACTCGTAGAATCAAAGCAGAATATTAACCCTTCCATTATAAAATGTAGTTCACTTTTAATTTAACATCTGCTCCTATACATTCAAAAGTAAGTGTATTATTAAAATGTTGATGAAAAATTAATAAAATTATTGTGACCATGCAGGTGTTGGCATATTTTTTTAATAAACTTACTTAAAGTTGAAAAAGCTGAGTTAGGATAAAACTGTGGGTTACACCATCCGTCTAAAAAAATGCAAATCTCACATCTTAAAGATTTAAATAATCTTGAGAAAGGAGTTAAATAATCTTAAATTTCGCTAAATATATAAATAAGTAGTGAAATTTTACAGTGTTTGGAAAATTTTAGAGCCATCCATTTGGATAGATCTGATGGCTAAAATAAAGAAGAAACCATGTAGAAGAACTTAAGTTGTGGGCCGGAACGTAAAATACATGGGTCCAGAACTAAAAATATATAAGTAAAAAATTATTTATAAAATAAATTTAAAGGATATAATAGTACTTTCTACCCCTTGTCTTCCTATACGAGAGCTCTATCCCCTTGGTGTGCAGCGGTGGTCATCCACCTCCGGCCCTAGCTTCTTGCCGGTGCAGCTATGGAAATATATATCAGACTTGTTAGTTGGGATTGAAACTAGCTGCTTCGCTTTTATTGGATGATGAATGATTTGCTTCTTTCAAATTAAAATATCATGAAACATGTGACATCTGCTGCGGTGATTCTTGGGCGAACAACCCCTGCTTAGCGTGGAGCCGCCGATCCTCTGCAATCGGCCAGCGGCAGCCCTTGACGATGAGTGCCGGTAAGCTCCTGCTAACAGTCAGCGACGAGTCCCTGGCAGCCGGCGGTGAGCCCTGGAAAGGCCATCTGCTGCGGTGACCCCTAAAGCTGGCCGAGTTTCAGGCACTTGCACACATGCTTCGGCGAGCGCTTGCAGACGGTGTGAACCCGAAAGCCGGCCAAGTTGCAGGCGCTTACCGGCGAGCGCTTGCAGACGGTGTGCATCTAGGCCCTACGCAACTGTCGCCCGTCGGTGAGAACCGTGCAAGTGGCTGCCGCCGGGGCTCCCGTGCGGGGGGCAGGGTTAAAAAACCGACCGGTTTACCGCGGTAAACCGCGGTTACCGTCCTAACCGGACCGGTCCGGTTCCGGTCCGGTCCGGTTAGGTATTCCCCAAATTCAAATTTAAAATTTAAAAAAAAATGCTGAAAAAATTCCTAAAAATAGTTCATGATTTATAGAAGCCAATGGTGTAAAAATTTTTCAAATTCGAGTTCGTTTAGTATTTATTTATACGTATAGAAGTTTGAAAAAAGAGAAAAAAAAATCCCGGTCCCGGCCCGTTAAGGCCCCCAAATTCAAATTTAAAATTTGAAAAAAACAAAAAATGCTGAAAAAATTCCTAAAAATAGTTCATGATTTATAGAAGCCAATGGTGTAAAAATTTTTCAAATTCGAGTTCGTTTGGTATTTATTTATACGTATAGAAGTTTGAAAAAAAAGAAAAAAAAATTCCAAACTCAAACCGAGCGGTAAACCGGTCAAACCGGCCGGTTACCGCTCCAAACCGGCCGGTTTACCGGACCCAAACCGAACCGAAGCAGGGTTTGAATTTGATTTTGAATTCGGCCGGTTACCGACCGGTTACCGGTAAACCGGACCGGTTTACCGCTACCGGAGGCCGGCGGTTACCGGAAACCGGTCGGTAAAAAAAACCCTGGCGGGCGGCCCGCGGTGTTTGTGTCAGTTTGTGCGACATGGGGAAGAAGAAAGATCGGTCAAAGTTTATGCGCACGGTAAAATAACTAAACTAGCCTTAATTATATTTATAAGGCTATATAGGGAGGAACCGGTGGTTCCACTCAAGTACCGTAACAAATCTCAATTAATTAATATTTATTATGTAAATATTATTAGATTAATCATAAAATATATTTTTATAATAAATCTATTTAAAGAGATTTTTTTTTGACCGAGGGAGTACAATTTGGAAAGAATAAGGAGTAGATATAACGCGCCCGATGGATGATGATGAACTTATTACCGAAGATGGTGAGGTCGCCGTCCTCGAGCACCGGCACCTTCCCGAAAGGCTGCAGCAATTAAGCACAGGAGCGGCGTGTCAGTCGGCGAAGCGAGCGGTGGCCGATGAGCGGAGTGAAAGTGAAACCAACAAACTCATGGTGGGTCGATCGAGGGAGCGAGGTACGTACGTTCCTGGCGAGGTGCTCCGGGCGGCGGCTGTCGCCGGCCTGGCGGCTCATGGGGACGAGCTCGTAGTCGACGCCGGCCTCCTCGAGGGCCAGCAGAGGCTGCGACACGAACGGCGAGAAAGCCCACCCGTACACCTTCACCGCCGGCGTAGCCATGGCCTGCTCTGCTCCGCCGCTGTCCGCTCTCGCGAGTGCTACGCCTACGGCTAGCTCTAGCTAGCTATCAAAGATCAACAGCTAGAAATGGAGGAATGGATGTGCACCTTCTGCCTGCTGCAGGCTGCTACTTATACACAGGAGCGAGAGCGAGAGATCAGAGATGACGCTGGCGCTGCTGCTTGGGAGAGAGGAAGAAGAAGGTGGTGCTAGTTTGCTACTAGAAGTGAATTGGTATTTGGTCAACGGGAGGGTGAACGAATGACGTCGTCGCTTACGTACGTACGCAGACTAGTCACCGAAATGAAAATGATTTCTCACATCAGTCAGCAGAGACATTTTTCTGGAAATTCCTATCTTCGGCCTCGTTTAGATGCTGAAAAAATTTTAACCAGATGAATAGTACCATTTTCGTCTTATTTGACAAATATTGTCTAATCGTGGGCCAACTAGGCTCAAAAGATTCATCTCGTGATTTCCAACTAAACTGTGTAATTAGTTATTTTTTTATCTACATTTACTACTTCATGCATGGGTCATGTGATGGAGAGAGAGTGAAAAAATTTTAACTTTTTGAGTGCATCTAAACGAGGCCTTCGTTCCTATCGGCTCCTGTCCTGCTCCTTTGTCCCGGAAAGAAAGTCATCGTGGGATACATGTAGGTTAAATATTCTCAACTTTAACTGAGTTTATAGAAAATTTATGCGATATTTATATCTCTAAATAAGTTTATTATGAAAGTTTATTTAATAATTTATCTAATGATACTAATTATGTATTATAAATATTAATATTATTTTATATATAACTGGTCAAAGTTAAAAAAAGGTTAACTTCTTGAGAAGTGAAAATAATTTCTATTTTAAGACAGAGAAAGTAGTAAGTTAAACCAGAAAGAACTACCAGGATCTGCAACTGGTTTATCTTAGCGTATGCCACTGAAATGATAGTGTCGAGGCCAGACTAACAGCAACTATGAAGCCTACTACACATTGCTAAACGTGATGAAACCAATCTAACACACCAAAAGAACAACTTTTCGCAAAAAAAACAAACAAACAGAAAAAACAAAAGCAAAAGAAAAACAAAAGAACAATTGTCTCAAGTCATTTTTTCAGGAACAAGACAAATTTAAACTCAATTAGATGGCACCGACCTCATATAAAAGTTCTCCCTATTGGGAAACCACTAGTCTAAAATCTGTGCGTTGCTGCGTAGGCTAGCTAATGTCTTATCCTAACAATTGCGCTTAGGGCACTCCCATCGGCTCATCCTCAACAAACAGTGTAGCATAGAACTGAGCAATGACCTCTATGTTCCATGGATGCTGAAACTCCATGAGTCTGTAAATCCCTGTACACTGACAAGTGGCAATAGCAAGCTCAAGAGAAGGCTTGTGCAGCTTTCTAACATATTTCCAATCAATCCACTAAGACTTAGCCACCACTGGGTGTCTGGTGAGTATCACACTATGATAGTAGTCAAACTGAAACATAGTGTGAAAGCGGTGATCAAATGGGCAATCACTAGGAAGCTCCTGGGGGGTCAATCCTCCTCTGCTCTCTGGCTCTCTATCATACCCTTGTCCTTGTAGTTGACTCTGGCAATATAGTGAGGAGTGGTAGTGCGGTGAGTCTCAAGCAGACCCTAGTGAATACCCTCTACTGGCTGTCTTCCCTGAGGCGGGTGCTAAAATGGAGGTGCCTCTTCTTCCTCAATCTCCTCATCACCACTATCATCATCTGAATCTCTATCAGTGCTCTTTCTCTTTCTTGGCTCGACTCTGTAATCCTCTTCCTCATCGTCATCAGAAGACGGACTGTTGTCACCATCACCACTCTCCCTATACTGTGGAGCACCCCTAGTGGCTCTAGAGGGTCTCCTGCTGGTGCTCTGCTGCTGCTGACTGAAGGTGGGGTGAAGGTCCTACTTGGCTTTCTTGTGCCTCTCAAAAGCGGGTTGATCATGATGAGCCTTGGTCCGAGGCTCAAGCTTGCCATCCTTATGTCTCCCCATGCTGCTGCCCTGTATCCAAACCATTTGCAAAGAATCTTAGAAAATGCCCAACAGGATATCTCTTATATCATCAATTGTATATGCAATTGCTTATCCATAATCTTGCAAGCACCTATCCCATTCATGATCAAGGTTCACAATACTATATTAGACAAACAATCGTACATACGGAGATAATATTGTATGAGAATCAGATCAAGGCTGCAGCTAAATCTACACTGCTGGCTCATACCGGACACGGGACATGTCCGGTATACGCTGCACAGCAGCCCTAACCGGGGGCCTTGACACCGATCTCAACCATTTCAATCCAAACTTTGTGGGCTGGTTCCTCATCACCAATGCAACATCTTGACAAAATGAATTTGAAATTGAAGCACTATGGAGTAGATCGGATGAGGTCCGGGATTTGAAATACCTAGGTTGATGAAATTTTGAAATCGATTCCAAATCCGGCGAGCAATCCTTGTAGACTTGATGAGGGAGTTCTTCAATCCCCCATCCTTTCCTTCTCCTTCTTCTTCTCTTCTCCTCTTCTCCTCTCCCCCTTCTTCCTTGCCCGAGGCTTACTAGGACATGGATGCAGCTGAGAGCGGTGACAGTTTAAGGCATGAGCGCGCGGCAGGGATGCAGCAGTGCGAGCATAGAGACAATGCGGCTGCGAAGGGAGATTGGCCGATGGCGCAGGGACGGCACGCCGCGGTGAGGACGAAGTGGGGGCGAGAGCAAGATGAGTGGCAGCACTTCTGGATGAGTTAGAACGAATGGGTAGATGGGCCCTCGGACCTGGGCCAAAAGAGCAGTTAACCCTAACTCCCCCGTGAATACCGGACACGTCCGGTATTTGCGGGATGGTCCAACTTGCTCCAAATTTTCATCACTTGATCTTAGAATCCTTCTCAATCATTTCTTAGTCCAAATAAATGTCTGACCTTGATCCAAATAGAATGTGAAGAATTTCTCTTATCCAAATGCCAAGAATAGCACTTCTCTTTTCCAAATTTGGCATATATTGATTTTAACAATTTGAGATAGATAAAATGAGACATAGTAGATTGTGGACTTAAGAAAGCCATGTCAAGTGTGATTATCCAGTCAAGCACTCATGGGGAGCTATAATCACCACATGACAAGGCTAGGTCACAAAGACCAAGAACCAAATGATTTTTCAAATCCACACCACCTACTCATGCTAGTAAGGGTTTTTGCAAATCTTCTATCCTATGTCACACAAATGCACATTCTAGCATACAAAGGGTCTTAGATGCACTTTCAATGCATGAATATAAAACATACCTTTGCCTTGAGCCCACTGAGAAATTACTTGGCATGGTAATCATCATGCTCATGTCATTTCTCAATTGATCATGCCAACACAAAGATTACCTTTTATCCAACGGACACCACTTAGCCATGATGAATCACTAAGCTTCTGAGTAATCAAGGAATGTATGAAGTCACGACGATCATTGCTCAGTAGCAACCACGTTGAGATTCTGCACCCTTGCCATACCGGACGTGCATATGTGCACTAAATCTTCTTTGCTACATACCACTAAATCTTTGCTACATACCACTAAATCTTTAGGGGTCGTTCTAGGGGACAATAAACAAGATATCTTTAACTCTTTAAATTCTCTAAGAGATATAGAAGGACATAGAATGATTGAGAGTAAAAAATTAGTGGAGGAAAATAAAGTAGTGGTTGATGATGCATCGACGATTTGTTCTAATGATGATATATAGACTTAGAAGCTTTAATCTAATATGTACTGAAATCTTGGAAGGGCTAGGTGATGAGGGTTATGACCCTAAGTGTCTACAAACCCCTGTATCACAGAAGAAAGGTTCACAGAGAGGTCCTCGTCCTAGATAGAATAAAAAAACCAAGAATTATTCTAGATGAAAGGTGTATTTTGAAATTGCAATAGGTTCGCTGATTGTAAGAAATATAGATTTCTATCGGATCTAACAAAAGAAAAAAAAACTTAGATTTTATTGCCTTATCGGAAACTGGTAGAGCGAATTTTCTGCAATCCACTTTGAATAATATTTGCGCAGGCAGAGATTTTCTTTGGCATTGCATGGCTCCGCGGTGTAGGTCCGGTGGTATGATTCTAGGTATACATTTATTATCCTTTGACATCGGGGAAATCGAGGAAGGCGTTTTTTTATACGGTTCAAGGTTAGACATAGAGAAGATGATTTTAAATTTAATCTGATTTCGGTATATGGACCAGCACAGATGGATCAAAAATCACAATTCTTATCTGAAATAGTACGTGTATGTTCAAAAGAAGCTTTACCTATTGTCATAGGTGGCGATTTTAACATTATTCGGAGACCAGATGAGAAAAACAATGACAATTATAATGATAGATGGCCTTTATGTTTAATGTTGTGATCGATTCTTTAAATCTTAGAGAAATAGAAATGTTAGGAAGAAAGTTCACTTGGGCTAATCATTTACAGAATCAAACTTTTGAAAAATTAGACAGGGTCCTAGTCTGCACAGATTTTGAGACTATGTATTCGCATACCACTGTACATTCTTTGACTAGAGAGATCTCTGACCACACACCTCTCCTTTTTTCCACAAATAATCCATCCTCATCTTATCAACCTCAATTCAAATTTGAATTGGGCTGGTTGCTGAGGGATGTATTCTGTGAGATGCTTAGTGATGTGTGGCAAAGTGCACTAGTTGATGGCTCACCTATAGAGAGGTGGCAAGCTAAGATTAGAAGGCTTCGTCAATACCTCAGAGGATGGGAAAAAATGTGAGTGGTGCTTACAAGAAAGAAAAGACAACCATTCTAAATAAACTAGATGAATTGGATAAGAAGGCAGAAACTGCCATACTTAATGAATTTGAACTAGATCTAAAACATGTGCTAAATGAGAGGCTAGCGGAGTTACTTCGGGAGGAAGAACTCAAATGGTACCAAAGGGCTAAAGTCAAACATCTTTTAGAAGGCGATGCAAATACAAAATACTATCACCTGCTAGCTAATGGTAGACACCGAAAAACTCGTATTTTCTAGTTGGAGGATGGTAACAATATAATAAGTGGTGATGCTCAACTCAAAGGGCATATCACCAACTATTATAAGAACATGTTTGGTCCATCAGAGAACTCTCCTATCTTGTTGGATGAGTCACAGACTGATGACATCCCTCAGGTCTCTGATCTAGAAAATGAGTACTTGACAGATACCTTCTCACAAGAGGAGGTGAGGGTTGTGATTTTCCAAATGGAACATAATAAGGCACCCGGACCGGATGGTTTCCCTACAGAGTTTTATCAGGTCTTCTGGTACTTAATCAAAGATGATCTGATGGCTCTGTTCACGGATTTCAATCAGGGAGTACTACCACTAAATTGCCTTAATTTTGAAACTATAATTCTTCTACCTAAAAAGAAGGATGCGAAAGTGATTCAACAATACAGGCCTATTTGTTTGTTCAATGTTTCTTTCAAAATCTTCACTAAAGTCGCAACCAATAGACTATCTACCATAGCCTAGAAAATAATTAGACCAACTCAGACAGCCTTCCTGCCAGGAAGAAATATCATGGAGGGTGCAGTAATACTTCATGAAATGTTACATGAACTTCACTCAAAAAAAGGATGGGGTCATTTTTAAAATAGACTTTGAAAAGGCATATGACAAGCTTAAATAGAGTTTTTTTACAACAAACGCTAAGGATGAAATGGTTCTCATAAAAATGGTGTCAATGGGTGGAAAAATTCACACAAGGGGGTAATGTTAATATTAAGGTTAATGATCAATTAGGTTCCTACTTCCAGACAAGAAAAGACTTACGGCAAGGTGATCCCATGTCACCTATACTATTTAATATAGTGGTTGACATGCTATCCATACTGATTGTCAGAGCAAAGGAAGCAGGGCAGGTCGAAGGGGTTATTTCCAATCTAATTCAAGATGGTCTACCTATTCTTCAGTATGTGGATGCCACTGTAATTTTTATGAGCCACGATATTGAAAAGGCAGTAAATATGAAATTATTGCTCAACACCTTT